>JAVQJG010033094.1:0-12357 GCA_036024015.1 Craterocephalus amniculus
AAATGATTTTACTGTAATTCTTCTTTTATGCTTTTAATGTTTTATGTAAAGCACTTTGAATTGTCTTGTACCTGAAAATGTGCTATACAAATAAACTTGCCTTGCCTTGCCTTGCCTTATGAAGGATTTTTGGTCCCTTTTCCCCTTAAAACGGCTTCAGTTCATTTAATTTTAGTAGGGATACATTAGTGCTCACCTTTCAAAAGGTCTTGCCACATAATTTTAATCAGCTTGTGGTCTGGACTTGGGGCCATTGCAACACCATGATTATTTACCTTTTCAGCTATTCTAATGTAGATTTGTTGCTATGTGCTAGTAAAGATATCATATTTGGTACTTTTCTGAATATTGTGATGAGATGAGTGTAGATACTGTAAGTGTTTTCACTTCTACAGTTGTATTCCTTCCACTTCTTCTGTCACATGAGTACAATGTATGTAAGAAAGTAAATAAGAAATTTATATGCATAGCGCTTTATGCAGATAAAATCATGTACTATAAAAACTCTGAAAATAAAAGCCATTAAAGCAGAACATAAAATGATAAATGTCATGAAGCTAGTTTTAGTGGTATTTTGTTGTAATATTTGTCTTGTTTAATGCAGGTTCTTGACCATCACACTCTATTGTATGCAATTACATTCAATTTAAGAAATTCAGACAATCAAATTCATTTTTAGTCTAATGATTTGTTGATTTTATTTATATTTAATTTATTAATCACCATATTTTATGATCATTTTTATATTAATTAGTATTTTATACATATTTCATACTCCCCTTGCAATTTAGATACCTTTTCATTCAATAAGCAAAAAGTGTCAGCAGCAATATAAAAAAAAAGTTTCCAAAGATAATGGTATTGTATTGATACGAAATAGCTTAGTATCACCTTCTCCTTGTGTCACCCTTCTGTGTTTGTGCCTGGCATGAGGTGACAGGCTGTTTGGTTTCCTCTGTGGTGCTGGGGATTATGACCAAACAGCTCCACCTTGGTCTTGTGGTTTGTTCAGATGCTCCACAGCAGCAACTGTCCAGATTTCTGCTTTCACACAAACACAGATGAAGGTCAATTAATTCTGGAATTTATAAGCAGCACCTGGCTGCTCCTTCCCTTTTAATTCCATATTTATGTGGAAGCAATAAGGGTGGACTGTTTCAGCCTCTGTGATTTGCATTAGCAATAATAACTGAGTCATTCTTACTCAGTACCATAAGGACAATATCTCTTGAGTAAGATCTGCAGGTAAACAGAGCATTTGGTTTTAATTTACCAGCAGTTTGCAGCCGTTTGCAGAGCCACTACACAGCACTGGGTGGTGGTAGAGCTCCATGTCGCTCATACAGAGCAGCTGCTGCCACATGAAGGAATAAAATGAGAAAAAAGATCAGATCCTCATTATTGATTCAACATGAATATAAAACTAAGAACATTTAATTTCTGATGATTAATCAGACTTAGTTACATGCCTTTTAGGAAAAAAAACAATGTTCTAAGTGCTTTGATTGGTCCCTTATGGTGTTCTAAGTCAGGAACAGGCTCATGATTGACCCATTGAGGAAATCACCAAACTGTTTTTTAAGCTTTGGGCAGTTCAAGGCAGGATATTCTAGCAAATGATTTCTTAAACAAATATTTTAGAACCAGATGGTCCCCCCGCATGCTGGCTGCTCAGGAATTTGGCAAAGATGACTTATAACATTGGAAAGCAAACATTTGATAGATAACGGGCTATTGAGATCAGAAAAATTATATGAATACATCTTCACAAGTCTTTCCACAGGTGGTATATCTCTGTAGCCATTTTCTGGCAGTTTCTACAAGCGCACCTGTTAAATGAAAATTAATAACATTGTTTATTTTATTTACTGTCCGTATTTTGACACAACTAATGAGGTTTATTTGGTATTTTATTTAAGCCAACACTATTTTATGTCAGCAAATTAATTCCAGTATTACTGTAAGAGATTTGTATGCATTATGAATGACGTCATCTGCTCCTTAACCTGCTGCTGTAATTAACTGACATCTCAACATTGTCCCTCGTTCACTATAAAATATGTTGAAGATGATTCATATGAGAGGAGGATTGGTTTAACAAGGTTAGCGTTTATTGCAAGAAACTGTATACCGCCAGTCTGGAGTTGTGCTCTCCGGGGTTGAGAGAGGACAGGTTACACTCAATCTAAGGGCCAAATTGACCAAACAGGGTGCCGAAATGTAATTGAGGTATCAGAAAATTGTTTCAGATTGGGAAAAAGGTGCACAATATGTCTCCTTTAATGATTTACAAGTCAGTTAAGCGGCTAATGAAGAAGAATGAGAACTGACATATTAACCATCTTTTCTACAAGTTACATGTCTACAGCTACAGCTAGCAGCCAAAACATTCGGTATACTGAATTCATCATGAGTGTATTCAAACGTTTCACTGACAAGGACAGAAATATGAAATCTCATCTTATAATGTCCCTTTAATACACTTTTGTGTGGGTAAAATAACCATTGTGAGGTATTTATTTGAGGTTAACTTGAAAAATAAAATAAAAATGAACAGGAACCCCAAGTAACGCAGTCTGTGAAAAGGTAGATGCAACTGAATGACTATGAAGATAGTCGGGGCTGCGACTCAAGAAGGTTAACTGAGAGATGTAGGATGAGGTGGAGAGGTTTGACAGACGTTCTTCTGTAGTAAAAGGCAGGGATAAGATCCAAACTGCAGTGCAGCTGATTGTGAGTGTACATACCTGAATCAGAGACCAGATGCTCTCCGTGTCGCCTGCAACCCATTAATATGGATTTATTTTTTCCCTTTTTTGCAAGAGGGAACAGATCTGAGATACAACATGTTAGTTGTTGTGCATGATATCCTGTGAGGAGTCAAGTCAGCCAGTCAGGCTTTTTTCCCATGGAGGACTGAATTATTACTTGCAGAGGTGGAAAAAACAATGGACTCTAGTTTTGACCTAAGAAATGTACGGTAAAGCAGTGATGAGACAAAGGAAACCCCATTAGATGGTTTTGAAAATGCATCTTGTTGAAAGCTACATCATTACGAGGACGTGTGTCAGCTGGCTGGATGATGGTCTGTCATCTGTCAGGGTTCAGCTCAGCCACTTCTATTTCTAACAAATTTGTCTCTACATTATATTGATCTTGTAAAGGAAACCACTAGTCACTGATTATCTTTTAAAATTCAACATAATAAAAACAAGACAAAGTAGTCTGTCACATCAGCATTTTGTGTCAGTTGCCTGCAATATGCATTGTTTGCAGACCTGTGATAAATACTAAACGTGGACACTTCTATAGCTTACTGTGCTCCTTTTTCATTTACAAAAAAAGAGAAAATGATTTTATATCTAATAAATACCCCTACTTCTCTTTATAGAAGAGCCTATATCACAGGACACATCTGTCAATTACCAGAATCATAATTAATTTTTTTAAAGCAGAAATTCCACACTTTACATTTCAAAATTTTGGGATTCCTCTTTGTTCCAGCTTGAGAGCGTGGGACATTATTGTGACTCTTCGGTGCAGCTGAACATCCTTAAAATGTGGCGACAAACACTGCGAGTAGCTACTGAGTCCATCTGAGTTGAGTGCACTGCCCATAAGGGGCGTTTTGCAAAATTGCTTTAACCACTCATGGTGGCATAGTATTGCCTAAGTGATATGATTTGGAGTACGTGAGGGAATTTACTTCTCAGCAGCCGCTGAGTGATGTGTTAAATGGGTGGGATATGTTGTTGCACTTACATCAGTTCTACTGAAGAAAAGCAGCTACACAAAAGAACATTTTTAAAGTCGAGTTATCAAAGTGATGTTTTTAAATTGGAGGCTTGTTTTGTTCTTGCACCATGTAGTCTTTTAAAAATGGGCCTAAACTCCTGGTTTATGAGGCTAGAAAATCCTTTTCAAGGCAAAGCTTGATCTCCCAACTCCACATGAATTATAACATCTAATCACTGTGTATATTAAACATTTCTATTAGGTCTGTTGTAATTAAAATGCACACTTTCTGAAGTGTCTCTTGTTTGTCTGCACCAAAACTTTGTTCAGGATATTCCAGTAATTTTACAACTTAAATCGAATAAGGAATCTGTTCCAGAAAGCAGGTTTTGATGAAACCCTGAAAAGAGAACAAAAATTTATTATTCAAAGCAAGGAACGAAAAATTAAGTAATTGCGAGAAAACATGATTCCAATTTGGAGTTTTTGATCAGAGAAGACTACGTCTGGTTCACTGTTGCAAATGACATGTGCAGCGTTTCATCCACGAGAAAAGTTAAGCAGTTTCTCCCAAAAATCTGATTTCTACTTTGAAAGGTTGAAGGAACCTCATAAATCATGACCCCAAATCCAATATGGCTATCCTGTGGGTGATAAGGGGATTCATTAGGTGATAAACTGTCATAGATATGATATGGTCCAAGCTCTATCAGTGAATATATATAATGTATTTGCATAATGTGTATGAACTTGCATTACTACTGTTAGCCAGACTGACCTTTAGCTATCATGCTACCAGACTGAAGGAAACAAATTTGTTCAGCTAAACTCTGGGAAATATCCAAGACTGGCAGAGAAACAATTACTCCTCTTTTAGACGGATTATTAAATACTGGACCAGAATTAGATTTTGGGCTTAAATACTCAATAGTATCAGTGCTTTAGACCAAAAAAATCACTGGGACAATATTAGTAAAGCAGAAGAAAAAACCTTCTCTGGCTGGTCTCTGGTCTGCCCTGTCGTCTGAATGAAAGCTGTGTTGGATTGTTGGATTGTGCAGATGGACAGACGGAGACATCTGCTGTCTCAGAGGTAAAGTCTTGAACAAGTTCATTTTAGGAACAAAAAGTGTTTCTCCACTCGGTGTCAGCATACAACAGCAGTTTTTAAAGGCTGTGGCCTGCATTCAGCTCTTTTTTTAGCCTCCAGGGAAAAGTTGCTTGTTTGTTATTTCAGCAGCTAAAATGGATTTGGGATATAATGGATTTGAAAATATAAGGAAAAAACAGCGCTCATGTGAAAAATGAAATGGCCCTGCAAGCTGTGAAGTGTATACATCTTACTTTTTATATCTTTCCCAAAAGGCTTCTGGTCACTTTTTCTTACACAGTAAAAAAATTTCAGCCAAAGTTTCAGCTGAAGTTCATTAGCATTCACATAAATCCTAAACATGTTGTTCAGACTGTCCAGCCTCATGTGCCATAGATTTAGTGTTATTATAATAGTGTTATTAATATATTTAATGCTAAAAATCATATAACCTACAGCTATCAACAACCTGAGCTCTGCAGTATCACCCATTCTGAGGACACATGATGTTATCTATGTGTCTACATTTAATTAATATTTATCTATTTATCTATTTTATTTGTTTCTCAATCCATTGTAAAAAAAAGCTGTTGCAGCGCATTGATGCTGTAAATATCCAAACATTGACAAACCCCACCTTAAAGGACATGGACATTATTTTTCGGTATATTTGGCAACCACTTTGTTTTGGGCCAGCATATATGGCAGTTTGGATACAAACAACCCATGACCCAATTATTCCAGGGGGAAATAAATAATCACCGCCAGGAGCCAAAAATTAAACATAAGCCTTCACATGCTCAAACATATATCCTTACCTAATTAAAAGCACACTAGTCATCGTTTCTCACACCCTCATACAGCTAAGGCAATGTTTACAGTATGTGCATATATACATACATTGTGATAACCAAACTTTCTTTAGTGATAAACAGGAAAAGAAAAATGATAAAGCCACATTTTTATACAATATCCATATAATAAAAATATAGAAAGCATATTTAATTAATCATTTTGAATAAAATATCAAAATTAAATTATAGTAAAATATGAAAAATATGAGTAAGAAATGAAAAAGCATCACTTTCTATGTCTCTGGAAGTAAATTACTGCGTGCAAAAAATCTGTGACACTGTCCATGAGGATCTTTTGGATGGATGATAATAGAGTCCTCAATATTGGACTTCTTTAAAGTTACCAAAGACGCTTGAAGGAAAATCTAGACTCTTCCAAAAGCAGGGAAATGAGCTGTTCTTCTGCTGCCTTCACCTGCTCTTGGTACAGTGCAGGTGACTCATCTGTTCTGTCATTCAGGCATTTTTAATTCACATTATACTGGACAAAAAAGTGTATCCAGTTAAACAGAATGCACAGAGACAGTGTTGCTCAGAGGTTTTTCTCTTTGAGAAAACAGTAGAAAGAGGCTGTTAGAAAGAGAAAATAAAACATAATTATCCAAAACTCTGCGGGTAGCTGGCAGACAAACAGTTTCTCATGCCAGCGATTACAACACATTTCATAGTGTTAATAGTGTCAGAAATCCCGTCCCACACACATAACATTTGTGATCCATAGCAGCGTATCCTCCCACCAGTTTCACAGCAACAAATGATACAAGGGCCACAGCTCAGCAATTCATTTCAGTGAACATTATACTTGTACTGTGCATCAGTTTCAGTGACATAGGTCCCAGAGGTACTTCTTTAAAACCAAATAACATCCAGCTATGTTAGTCCATCACATTTTTAAGCTTGATAATATTGTGCCACTGCATATGTTACCAGAATATATGTGACTTATATGCAGGAAATGTTAAAATATTCTGTATAAACTGTTCACACTTATTAATGATTAAATATGTTGATATTTAATGATCAAGATATAATATGAAAATACTTATTAACATGGTGAGTTCAAAGGTGATAAAACCGGACTGCAGTGGCTCATGAAGTTAGACATGTCTGTGTGTTTTTGGGATATTCTAGACTGTTCAAATCTACGATTTATGTTCAGGAGCTTTAAACATGTTCTTTTGCATCTGGGTGAATTAGGAAGTTATGAACATTGCTTTCATGATTCTACATGAAAAGCAGTAATTGGAGCAAATTATTGCAATTCAATTAAAGTTAAGTCATTAAATGTCAAGGAATAGGACAAATACATAACTAAACTTAGCACTTTTGGAGAGTGCAACCACACAATCCAAGCAACTTAAAACAAGAGAGAATACCAACAGGAGACTACTGCTGGGGCTGTTGGAACATTTTGTTGGAACACTTCTAGCTGTGTTTTTCATTGCACAGAGGCATGTTCCTTACAAATACCTTGTTACAAAGCTGAATTATTAGACAAGGATTCCAAGGATGTTTAATACCACATTTATTATCATTAAAGAAATAAATGATCAAAAAGAAATTTCTCTATTTTTGTGTTATGTTTAATTGCATGAGATCAGAACTTGTGGATGGTCAATTCAGTAAAATTTTTAAAACCTTTACCAAAATTGTATTTTTTAATTTACCTTTGTAAGCATAAACTCTAACAAAAAGCAGCTTCAAATAATAACAAGAAAAACCCAATAAAAACAAAAACATGCAAGTGGAAAAACCTTTTCGGAAACTGTTTTTGTTGACTTTTCTATATTTCAGAGAGAAAAGAAAGTATGCAACTACATGCAAATCCCCACACCAAACATGCTTTTTGAGTGCTAGAAAATTTCAGATCCTCCTCATCGTCCCAGTCAGTTTTTTTCCAAACCTACTTAGCAATATGGCCAAGAATAATCAACCAAGAGCTCAAGAAAAGCTGCAGGTCTGTCTGACAGCTGAACTGTGTGACATGGCAAGCAGAAATGATCACAGGAAAGAAAGAAAAAGACATTATCCCTGGGTGGTTTGGTGCTTGCCCTCTAGTGGCCACAAGAGGAACTTCATGTTAATTGTGAAACGGAATCTGTGCCTACAAGTCCATAACTTTGAGTTAATCCCTGACCATTATAGCTGTTTTTTTTCTTTTACTGAGAATGTTTAAATTGTAACACAAAGCAAATAAAGATACATGCAAACTGGAAGGGACAAATGTCCTCTTAGCCTGTGTTTACATGTAACTTACTTAGGCTATTTGTTATGAACTGGCTTGGCTTGTATGAATCAATGCATTAAAATCAGATTGGCTTAAACTGATTGTCTGTGAAGCGCCCTAACTACTGAACTATTGTTACAGCTTTAATCATGGTCGTCCATGTTAGGATGAAAAATCCATTGACGTGTTGGACAATAACTGCATCATGAACATATTAGTGATCAAAAGCAATGTGTTAGTGGAGGACAATATCACCTCAACAAATAGGTTTCAGCTAAATGTGGCAGATGGTGCTATTAATGACATAACAATCCATTAATATAGAAATAACTAACAGTCTGTTCAGTAGGGAAGAAGGAAATTACTCTGTGTGCTTAACACCACCAAACCTTTAATCAGTTTGCTTCAACAAAATAAGCCTGAAACCAATCTCCTTTTAATGGTTTAATCTGCACTACAAGCTGCTAAGGAGCTGTTCCATGCCACTTTCAGAGCTGTCCAACAGGTTTTACCAACACATATCCAAATTAATGAAGGAGTAGAGGAGTGAAGTGAGAAAAGAGGAAGGAAAACTTATATGATGGAGTAAGATGGAGTTGGGTGAAAAGCGAAGGATGGGAGTCAGAAGAAACTGCCAACTGCCTGAACAACAAAAAGTGACGTCAAACTGAGGAAACAAAAGGCCTGTCAGGTGTCTGAAGGGAACTATATGCTGTACAGCATGACGCCTCTGTGCCAGGAAGTATTTTTTCCTCTAAGTTTAGACTAGAGACGCTGCCGCGGAAGGTATCAGTGTGACATACATCAATAAAGCTTTAGTGTCAGCTTTCAAGTCTATTTAAGTCTGACATGTATCCAGACAAAATAGCTCAATATGCTGTACGCAGAACAGGAAGTTAGAGGAAAAATCCACACTGGGAAGAGAGCCGTTCTCTGATCTGTGATATCTGGCATGCTGCACTACATCACTTCTCACAAACTTACTAGTCTTTCTCTGCTGTTTTTTCCAAGGATCTTTTCAAAATCTAATATTCATCTTTTGTCTAGATATATGCAGATGCTGGCTTGTACATATTGAACTTGTGGTTACTTAGAATCAAATCCTCCCTTTTATAATCACACACAAATACAAAAAGTCCATCACGACATAAACAAGTGTACATAATGATTTATAGTCTTTTCTTATAGTTTTGTTGAAAATAACTCGATGCACATTAGATCACTCTCTGCAATAATTTTCTTGTTTCAGAAAGAATTTGAATTCTTTCAGATACAAGAAAGCGAATCAGGTATAATTTTGGGTGTAGACAGTTGTCTGGCAAAACTGATCTACAATAATATCTGCAGCTCATATCCGATGAAAACACAGTCATCAGTGATAAAAGTCACAAAATAGATAAAACAGAAAATCAGTGGTGCACGGCGTTAACAGATGCTGCATATTTCCTTCATTAATTGCAGGTGTATTATCTTTTTTATGTCTGAGGTGCTGATGTTGCCTTTAAATACACCTTCCTGCCAAAGTGTGAACAGTTTTGAAAGTGTGAGAAATCTTTCAGCAGTTTATTTGCTGAGACTTCCCACCACCTATACGTAGAACTGAACCGCCAAAAGGTGAAATGTTTCGTTTTATCACAGTTTCAAAGCAAGATAAAACTGAGTTTTGGTGCTCAGAGTGATGATGGTGAAGAGAGGAATTGTCAGGCCACAAATAAAATAAATACTTATAAACTCTCCAACCTGTCTAGCCTGCTGTCTCACTGAACAGAAACAACTCTGGCTATATTCAAGTTATATTTATTCATTCTATTGCTTAATGCCATTTTTGAGCTGGTGACTTTGCTTATTGCCACCATTAGTCTGCAGAAGTGCAGTTTATGTGAAATACTCGATCCAGCTAGTTGTTTGAGGTGTTATTTTATTCTTATATTTATTCAAATACCCAGCATATGGTTGAGAAATTGATGGTAATTAATGTATTGTGTTTTGAATTAAATCACAGTCATGGTGTTAAATGTGGGCAAGCTGATGAGTAAATGATACAAACAGATATTCATGGTTATGTCAACAGGACATCTTAATTATATCTTTACAACTAACCCTGCATATATAAGGGTATATTTTGTAAAAGACATTAAAGTGAGTCCTTCCTGATGAACACTGCCTTTTATAACTGAATGTGTTTTTGGCTCCAGCAGATTGCAATAAAACACCACCTGAGTCTGTCAAACTGCAGGAGAAAACCTCATAATCACAGATATATATTTACTTTCCAAGGGCTTCATTTTCCTTGTCTTTAATAAATGAATAACTCAATGAAAAGGCTCAGATTTGCACTTCTGCTTCTTAGTATTTTTTCAAGATTCGGCTCAGAACTCTTCTCAACCTCAGGTGCTGCAGTGGTTAAGACAGCCGAAGGAAGTTTTGTTAATTAATATTAATTCATTTATATTTTAAAAGCCAGGTTATCCCCAGGCATGTTGTAGAAAGATACCAGACACGCTCTTTTTTGTCATGACTTTCCAACAATACCTTTCAGCAATAACTCTTGTCCATTTACAGCTGGGCTGAAACTGGTTTAATGTGGCGGTGTCAGCAGGGCTGCTGCTTGCTGACACCATCAGAAACAGTGGGGCTAATGAGATGTAGAGCCATCCTACCTCCTTGTTTCACACCATTTAGGTCAGAATATTTCTGTTCGGTTCACCCTTTTCATTGCAGCTCTTTACGTACTTCATATATATGTGAAATAGGGGCTACTGCAATGAAATGACCTGAGCCATTCAGACAAATTGTGGCTTGATGAAAAGACTTTTTTATTCTGTAATTGCCTTCAACTGTCTTCTGTTCACTCAGAGCCACAGCAACGCAAGGCTCAGTGCAATCTCAGTCATTATTATACGATGTAACTGGCTCATCATGCTGCACACAGGATTTATGTATGTTTGATTTGTTGTTTAAAACTGTTAAAGTGGAAAGTTTTAGCACTTCTCCCTTGCTGTTTGCTTATAATCAGCAGTTCAGTAGACGCAAGAGGCTTCCTCCAGACGGTCGCTCAGGTCACATATCTGGACGGAGCTTTGCTTGGAAACTCTGCTCCATGAAAGGAGTCAGGTGGGCTGGAGGAGAAGGAGTCAGTAGGAGCTTTTCCAGGCATGGGAGACACAGAGGCAGACCTAGGATCCACCACAGAGACTATATATCCTTGCTGGCCTCAGAATACCTTGGAAACTGCAGGGTTTCCCTTCTGAACCTGTTGCCTCCACAACCTGACTTCATAAAAAGTGGTAGAAAATGGATGGATGGCCTCCAAAAGCTTCAACAGTGATCATTCAGAGCGTCAGAGCCTGAGGACTGGTTTTTAATTTTTGTACAGAATATGTTAAACTACTGCATTGGCTCCTGCTTATTGATCTATTTCTACTAAAACCTGACAGAAACATCAGGAAAACTACCATACAAGAAACTGTTTTTAACATTCTCCTCTGAAAACTGAACACAAAAAGAAGCCCAGAGGCTCTAAGGCCGATGGAGGACTTACAGTGTGATTTTTACTCTTTTATTAGACTGGTATATCTGATTTCAGTGTTTTTATCCACACGCTGTAGGCTAAGTTTACTTGACAGTGTTAGCTTTCAGACATCTTGTATCCTCTCTCATATGACAATGATGGGATTCAAGGCTTATTGATGTCAAAGGAAGCAGGGCCTGCAGAAAAAATCCATCAACTTCATACCAAAAACTGACCACACTGATTTGTAAATTCAAGTTTTAAACTTGTCTCCATGTGTTATTTTGTGTTATTTGATATTTCATTGTAAGCTCTGGAAATTGTTTCAACTTGTAAAAAAATGGTAAAATATTCCTCCTATAACTCTAGGTTTTCTATGCCCCTAATATTTTGGCTCTTAAACATAGTAACATATCAGTCCCTCCTGTTCTTGCATTATCCATCTGCCCATCTTGGCTATTACTCCAAAAATGGTGAAAATCGGTTTCCCAGCAGCTGCCAACCCCCAGTGGATTCTTTTAGCTTGAAGCCCACAGAGTCAAGCATCCATCTCCAGAGATCTGTTTTTGTTCTTTTCTCTCCCCCCGTCTCCACTCCAATCCTTCTGCATGTCCTTCTCTCTTTGGCCATTTTCCTTGTTGTGAGATGACTGAGGTGGAGCAAAGGTCACAAAATACCTGGAGAGCAGTGGGAGAGCAATTATGACTCTGTATGTGTGTGTGTGTGTGTCTGTGTGTTTGTGTCCCCAGAGACAAACTTAAGAAAGCCATTAGAAATAGCTTTTACCGCCCCATGCTCCCTTTCTCCCTAAAGAACACACACACTCACACGCACGCTCGCACGCACACACACACACACACACACGCACGCACGCACGCACGCACGCACGCACGCACGCACGCACGCACGCACGCACACACACACACACACACACACACAC
>JAVQJG010033105.1:0-21426 GCA_036024015.1 Craterocephalus amniculus
ATCGGTCCATCGTGGTGAAGAGGGAGCTGAGCCAGAAGGCGAAGCTCTCGATTTACCGGTCGATCTACGTTCCTACCCTCACCTATGGTCACGAGCTCTGGGTAGTGACCGAAAGAACGAGATTGCGAATACAAGCGGCCGAAATGAGCTTTCTCCGCAGGGTGGCCGGGCTCTCCCTTAGAGATAGGGTGAGGAGCTCGGTCATCCGGGAGGGACTCGGAGTAGAGCCGCTGCTCCTCCGCATCGAGAGGAGCCAGATGAGGTGGTTTGGGCATCTGGTCAGGATGCCCCCTGGACGCCTCCCTCAGGAGGTGTTCTGGGCACGTCCCACCGGGGGGAGGCCTCGGGGTAGGCCCATGACCCGCTGAAGGGATTATATCTCTCGGCTGGCCTGGGAGCACCTCGGGATCCCCCGGATGAGCTGGCTGATGTGGCCAGGGAGGGGGAAGTCTGGGCTTCCCTGCCCAAGCTGCTGCCCCCGTGACCCGACCCCGGATAAGCGGTAGACAATGGATGGATGGATGGCAAAGGTAACCTACGCATCGGAGAAGACGTCAGTAATGTTTAACTTTATATTAGGCTTCTGTAGCAGCTTATCATGCCATTTCATTTATTTCAATTTCAATTTATTTCACAAACCGATGTTAAAAAACACTACTTGTATCATAAGAGTATGGCTCCACACTAACCTGCCTCGTCTTTTCCCGTCATTTCAAATGAATCAATTAAAATGCAGCAACAGAAAATTGGAACTGCTGAGCAGCTCAAATCGTCCATCAATTGAGGGTTAGAGAAAAATAAATAAATAAATAAAAAGGGACGAAAAATATTAAGCCGACATTTGTCTCAGCATATTCAATGCAAGCATAAAATCATCAAAATATAAAGTTTACATTATTTAAAAGTTTATTATGCTGCTATTAACCAGAGGTGTCAAAAGTATATGCTTTCATTACAGAAGTAGAAGTTTAAATACTAGGTTATTAAATTACTATTGTAGACGTTGTAGTATCAGCTTCTTACTCAAGTAAAAGTATAAAAGTATAAGTAATGTTAGAAAATTACATGGACAAAAGCTCAGGCAGCACCATGTTCAGCTTTTGTCATAACATTAATATTAAAATGTTGATGCTGAAAAACGTGGGATTACTGGAGGCCTCCTCTTCTTTCTCTCTGCCACAGATGCCTCTGTAGCCGCTACGTATGCTTGCTAACGCACACTCACTCTATTCTAAAGACACAATTAATATGGCTCGGGCTTTTTGTGGTGTGGAATAACTAGGCCATTTTTTAAATATAAGTAGTAGAAAGAACAGATAATGTGATACAAATGTAAAGCAGAAGTAGAAAGTAGTCTGAAAAATAATGACTCCAGTAAAGTTTAAATACCCCAAATTTCTACTTAAGTAAGGTAACAAAGTATTTGTACTTCGTTAATTGACACCTCTGCTATTACCACGATCCAAGTCTTGTGAATGGATCTGTTATAATGTTCAGGTCAGACAGGTCAGAAACACCAACTCATAATTATCCTTACATCTCCGGTCTCACACTCTAATCAGAAAAAAAAGACAGATTACAGCTATTTTATTCAGCATAATAGGTTTTTGGTAAAGATGCATATAAATATATTGCACAGTCCTTTCCTGGTTAAAGAAACTCTGATCATAGTTTACTTGAAGCTAACATCAGATTATTTTTTGTTCCGAGTAACCCATGTCTGAACGCCTGTCTTGATAAAACAGCATCTTCCACACAGTGCTACTCGTATTTGACTCTTATGTTGGGGAGGTGCAATGATCCCCAGAAGGTAAAAGAGCTGAGAGAGCAACATGTCGAGCCCCAGCTGACACAATGAAATATTGATCAGCTCTAATATTCACAGATGTTCCCCACTTTCCATCACAGCGGGTAGCAACACTCAGATGAGATTCCTGAATAGCACCCTAACCACCAGCAGCAGCTGCACCAGCCTCCATATTCACAGTAAAACACACGTTATAATGACTTTAGTGCCAGAGAAGGTCGTTTTGATAAACAGCAGCATGAACTGGGCGTGTTGGATCAACTCCTGCTGCAGAGTGTTTGGCTCCATATCATACTCTCTGACAGTAATTACCCCTTTGTGGAAAGAGGGGAATTAGGAGCAGGGCGGGGTGACGGGGTGTCTCATTGGGCCAATCAGAAAGGATGGCAGTGTTACCATGGACACCTGGTAGCTCTGGACTCCCAGGTGACAGCCGGCTCCAAAAATCTGTTTTCAAATAAATGCAAAAACAATTAAAATTTTTTATTTTATTTCATTTTTATTATTATTTTTATTTATCTTTTTCACTTGTCTTGTCGGGCATTATGGTAGCAGAATGTTGGTCTGGATACTCTGTTGTGGTTTTTTCCTAATTGAAATAAAATATAGCAATAAGATTTTTTGCAACAATTTATCTTTTTCTCCACAAAAATCTGCAATATTGAAGAATCTTAAGAATCGCAATTTAAATCGAATCGGCACCCAAAAAATCCTAAAGGAATCGAATCGGGAGGAAAGCATATCGTCCCAGCCCTACATAATTTACTGTGTACAAACTATTTTCCTTAGAAAGATTGAAATAATACCAGGTATAGGTCCTTTAAAATCCGTTCCCGGCCATCCCTGCTTGCCGTACGGGCCTAACAGGCGAGCAGGCAGGCGTTAGCGTTCGGCCTCTCAGGACACTTCTCTCCACACACTCCGCTCCCCGTTGGAGGCTGAGCAGGTGTGGCGTGTCTAATCAGTTTTACCGGCTCCACTCAGCCCAGGTCTCACTCGGCTGCCCCGGTGACAGCCCTGCTTACGGGGGAGGGTAGAAATGACGGCTGCTGGAGACGCCTTCACCCACCCAGCCTGACACAGCTGCTCTCTGCGGGCTCCCGGATGCAGCGCAGGGTGGGCGTGTGCCAAAACCATTACAGCAACGGTGGGTGACAGCTCTATCGCTGAGCGGCTAACCATCTGCCCATTTCCCCTCCTCGATGTCTCCCCTTCACTCCAGTTCTCAGTGGCAATTTAAAGCTCTCCAGGCCTCTCCTAACCATCCAAACTGCTGCACACTCGGCCGCCCATCAGCGGGTTGAATGTGAAGGCCGGACGTTTGAGTGTTCAGCTGGTTTCTGTGTGTTGATTATAATGCACCTTTAAATAAAAATGATGATAAAAAGTCACATTTCCTCCTTACCGAAGCCGTTTCTTGAGCTGTAGGCTGTCATGAATGATCCTCTTGACAAACTCCAGCTCACCGCCCTCCGCCATGATCTCCGTCACCCCGCCTGTGTTCACTGAACTGGGCGGAGGTCGCCGCGAGTTCCTGGAGTTTACCCCCTGGAGAGGGCGACAAGACAGACAGAGATCAGCATGAAATCCTATTAGCTGCCTCCTACCGTAGTTAGGCCACCGCTTACTCTCAGGAACTTTAATGAAAACAGAAAACCTGGACTCCAGCGGAACATGTTGAGGGTAAATGTTTACCTTTGCTTCTAGCTGGTTGGCAAAGAACGGAGGGTTGCACATGCAAAAGTCGTAAACTATCTCCGTCTCTTCTTTCAGGGCATCCATCAGCAGAGTCTTCTGAGGGACTTTCACCACTGAGGAAGTAAAAACAAAACAAACGAGGTGAGGTGAGGAAGTGTGAGCTGGATGCTTTGCATTCACAGCACCTCTGCAGGGAAACACTGAGAATCTAAGCTTTCCCTCCGAAAGAGGGTTTCTAAATGCGTCGACAGTTATTCTGGCACTAAAACCAGAGACTGGTGGAATAATGCAGACAATTTGGTCTAGACTTTTCCCACACATGCACGTCACAGCGGGAGATTCTGTGCTGATGAAGCTCTCTCTCGCAGCTGGGACTGTTACAGCTGATCCCTCTGTCACAGAGCAGAGGGAATAACCCAGGTGTGCAGCACAGAGAGTAACACCGTCTGCTGTGCTGCTGATTCCCAGAGATTAAACACCTGTAAGAGGTTTGAAGCCATGCTGCAAAGAGAGGCCAGTCACAGCACACAAGCACACATACAGAAACCTTTGAATCTTTGAAGACTGCAATGAAAAATGCTGAAATCGGGTCTTAGTTTTTTCCTGAGTAGGAATCCAAAATCTATTCACCAAAAGGACAAAGTTCCAACATCTTATTTAAAAAACAATCAAAATATAAGCCAGACGACGACCAAAGCGCTGGGCGATATTAACCAATTTTCATATCTCAATCATTTTTTCCACGATATACCATATATATCTCAATATCAATTTTTTTTGTTGAGCAAACAAAATCTCTATCAATCGCTCAGCTCTGATACAGAGTCTGCTTCTAGTTGTGATATTTTACATCTCAGCAATCAAAGCGAACTATAACTGCTGCTTGTCACGACTTTTTAAGCCAAACGATGACAAATATAAAGCTGACTGGTGTTTGGGGTTTATCTTACATGTACGGCCGGACCGCACTCACCTTTTATCAGGTCAGACAGCTTGTTCTGCTCCACGTTCTTCTTGGCGTAGTCGAAGCAGATATCATCCACCTCTGTAGCGAGGAAGAACCAGCCGTTCATGGTGGCTCCCAGCAACGGGTAGATGCAGGACGCCCCGGTGCCTGATGGGATGGAAGCACATGCAGGGCTGCAGCGTCTGACAGTGATGAACGAGGACGAATGAGGAAGGATTGTTCCTGTCACTAAATGATATGGAAATGCGTTGCCCTGCTGATTAAAGTCAATTAGGTTAAAAAGGAATAATTTCCCTGCACTTTAGGAACCAATAAATGTCAGCTGCAACAGTGATTATTAAATCAGGTGGATCTAACAAGCCACATAATCCAGTCCAGGTTCACAAAGGTCCCTTAGTAACCGTGGTGATCAATCCACACGCCTGCCTGACACGGCGCCGAGGAAGCATGGAAATGGAAATACGGATGTTTTCTTTTCAGACCAAGAGCATGAACCCAAATGGCAGCAAGTAATGGGGACACTGGGAATCACCCAGTTCCTCTGCTGGGAGCACTAATCTTTTTGTTTTAATGTTTGGAGGATTCCTACTGCATGTGAACTCAGAGAAGGAGCTGAGGCAAGGCGGCTTTACAGGTAAAGTTATAGGAACACTATGTTTTGTTTTTAATAAGCTGCAGCCAGAAAACATAAAAACGTTTCAATGGAAGCAATAAAAGTATCTTGCTGGGTAGATTTAAAGGTAAACTTTGAAACAGCCAATGTCATTAGACAAGCAGACAGTTTAGTGTTAGTTTCTGTTTATGTGATGCTGGGTTTTTGCTTTTTTACTCCATTTTCTGCTGCAGGGAGTTTCCGTTCAACAACAGTGGGATTGTGAAGCCGAACAGAGAAGGAACGATGGTCTACCCTCTGTGTCAACTGGTCGATACACTCAATAAACGTGAACGTGAGGAAGGGCTGAAAGATATATATCGTTATCGTATCAATATCAAGATATGAACATTCAAGATATTAATATCGAAAAAGCAACAATATAAATGATATAGACTTTCCTCGCACTTGTCCAGCATGCATCCAGAAGTTTGCACTTTTCTGAAAATGACTTGGTTTTCACCCAACCCACAGTCGTATCGTATCGTATGGACATCGAGATATAAAATTTTGACCATATCGTTCAACCCTAACGTGAGAGAATAAATCTAGAGTTTGATCGTTGCGGAGCTTAATGCCAGTCAAAGGTCAAATGTTTTCATACTGATGAATTCATAATTCATCCCTAGTGTTACATCTTCAGCCGCCACAGATACACACACCAGTGCCTTTTGTTATCTTTACCACAAATATCCAAATTAATTTTTCGGAAAACATGGAAGTGAGTCAGTGTGCAAGAATTAAAAACACACACACAGTCAGCAGTCTGCAGTGTTGCTACGCATACCTCATAGTATGGGCTAACCTCATGCGGAGCCTGGACTGAGGAAATGTTAAAACGATCTGCTGCTACGATGGAAGGTGCATCATTGTAAAGCTGCGGCCCAAAGTGGCGGTCATACCGATGTCGATGCCGCGCCGCAGCTGCTTCTGGCCGTCGATCAGGTCCTCCACCCAGTGGATGTAGTTGAGGCGCAGGGGGACGGTGGGTATGAGGCGCTCCAGCGGGATCTCGATGGTCAGACCGAAGTCCTCCTTTAACAGGGTGCAGGTGAGAGCTCGCACCGCCTCTGGCTCCTTAAAGTTCACACTGAAGCACAAACAACAAAATCCAAACAGTCTTTATTCACTCATATAAACCAGGTTCAGATTTTTTATTTTATCTTATTTCTATCCTTTTCTAAAAAAGGTAATGCTCATTATCATAAACCAAGCTGAAACATGCATGTCTGATCTGCTGGCGTTACTAAAACAGCCCCTAACAGCCGTTTACCAAACTGAGCTTAATAAAGCATTTAATTAAGCTGCTGCAGCTTTCTGCTCTAAGCCCCATTACATCGCAGCGCTCACACCGGGGACAGGTGGGAGATAAGCAGCCCCATCACTCCCTAATCCTTGGCTGATAACAAAGAAATACGCATATTCACACAACTCAGACTGCTTTTTATTCCCCAATCCCAGCCCCGCTCCTTTGGTGTCCTTCACGTTTTTAATGATTTCAGCCGTAACACCAAACGAGTGGGCGAGATCGCTGTAATTAAGGCTTCGCCGAGCGCTTTCGCACCTCGGCAGAAGCAATTAGACACGTCCTGGTGATGGGAGCGTCTGGCTATGCCGGTGTGAAAATATTCCAGCTGAAGGAAAACATCTACAGCTGCAGATGGAGACAGAATGAGCCCTAAAGCAGATCATTTCCGATTTTGTTTTTATTCTCCAAATTTTCATCAAATCATTTGAGCAGAGACGACAGGAACATTTTGAAACATCACTGACAGCGTTCATCCGGTTGCAATAACACAGACATTTTGCTTTTTACTGAAGATTAAATAAAAGGAGCTATACCTCATAAATATGCACAATGAGTCATTCATTTATTTATTTGTAATATTTTATTGGGTTTAAAAAAAAAAACAGTCTAAGTAACGCTAACACGATGAACAAACGAGTGATTAATTTTTATGGACTTACCCCTTTTACCACATACTATAGAAAATAGTAGAAACCATTTTTCTTAGAAAGATAAAAACAATATCAGGTATAGCTCCTGTAACTTCATCTTTCCTAATCGTTTGTCAACGTTTTTAGCGAAACTTAAATATCTGATATTTTATCTTTATCCTTTTAGTCTTTACACATTTCTTTTTTAAGTTTCAGAAATGTTTTAGTGAAACTTGATTACTTGATGAATTTTAACTTTTATTTTCTCCCTTTTATTTTTGGTTTTTACCACAGCTCTCTGTAGCACTTTGAGATTCCCCGCAATATAAAGTGCAATAAAAATAAAATGTATTATTATTATTATCAATTATTGAAAAGTTTGATGGAAGTTTGCTGCTGTATCACTGAAATTGACACCGGCAGCAAACTAAGTGAGAGAAAATTCTCTCACCTGTGCTCTCCTGCTTCTAAAAAAACCACTTTCCACAGAGCAGCTAGACTCAGATTTATTATATTTCATTATGAAACAAGAGCGAGAGCCAAACGGAACACCTGCCCCCGTGAAAGAGTAAAAACCCCTCTGTGTCTTCATTCAGGACTTATAAAGACGGATGAGCCATTTATCTCTACAGTCCTGCATCCACCTTATCCCGCATCTCTCCCCCTACCGACCGCGCTCAGAGTTAATGGTCCGCTTTTAACAGCTGCTGACCTCTCAGCAGAAAGACCAACATCTGGCACATGTGTGGATCCGACGCTAGAAAGTGAACAAGTGGAGAAATTTGCACTTTAAAAATCAGGGGAGGCGTCGGGCTAATAAGGGAGAAGTGGTAGATCAGCATATTGCTCACGCTCTCCCGAAATGAAAGCCGACCTCTCTCGTCCGTCAGCTCTCAGATATTCTGCCCCTTTCATTTTTCCTCGGAGGCATCATTAGATAAAAATCAATATTCAGAGAGGGGAGGCCGCTCAGGCCAGAGCTCTATTTTTAGCCTTTTCTGTGTGTGCGCCGTGCGGATCGACGGCTCCCATCAGCAGCGCTGCCGGTGCCACGTCTCCATGGCAACCCCGCCTCCTGAAACAGATGAGGGGAGCACGCAAATCCAGCCACGCTGGAGCAATGGCTGACGGCAGAGGCAGCGTGAGCGCGCCCGCCGTTTACGCCTCTGCTGCCACGCTGCGTGCTGACGGCGGGACGGGACGGGACGCAGGGTGGGACAAACCCACGAGGAAAGTTGAGATGAGGTGAGACGGGATGAGCCGAACCAGGTGGGAAGGAGCTGCTGTATCAGATGATGCTGTGGAAAATGAGGACCAAGTGCTGAGAGGCAAAAAAAAAAAAGAAGCTGTTTTGGATGGAAGTGATGACTTGAGTAAAGTGGAAGGGGGTTCGGGTGTTTACTGCTGATACAGACATGATCAGCATGAAAACACACAGTAACCCTCCACCTCTGCACAGGAAGGTGACCTTCATGGTGCACCTTACACACAACCACTTAGTTTTTCTAACACGATGAGATCGGCGACTTAAACTCATCAGAAATTCAAAGCAGCTCCCTGAAGTCTTTTAGTAACTCTGCAGGTTCACTGAACAGGAGTGTGAGGATCCACCAGCCTCCAGCGAAGCCAGAAACAACCATTTTCATTGTGTTTGGGTCATTTACTGTTCAGATTACTGAGCTCCATCCATGACGGGATGAACTAGAGCTGGGAAATATAATCGAGATTTTGCCACATAAGATATAGAAAAGGGGAATAAACTTTATATTGAATTAGCTTGTTTTGAGTAAAAAATGTGTCTTTTCTCTTGGCATTTTGCACAACTGCATCTTTGTTATGGTCATTTAAAAGTATTTTTTATCATTTAACACACATACTTTAATTTCAGTTGAACATTTTAATGGGCATGTGCTTCTAATCTTTAATAAAAGTGCTTTATTTTTGTTTACTACACCAAAAAAATGTATATTGAGATATATATCGTATATTGTGATTAAGGAAAAAATTATCGAGAAAGCTGGGATGACCATAATGTTTAGTGGAGTTCTGGAAGTCTTACCTAGTCTGGCCTTCATCTCAGGTGGATCTAAACCATCATCCCACCTCTCGTGTGAAAGGCACAAAGCGACTGAGCTGCAGAATAAATCTGTCGTGTGGAAGAAGAACATGAAGGAAATGGGCCCAAACAAGGAGACACGTTTTTTTTCACACATCATCTGAACTAATTCTACACTGTTAAGATTCTGGATCTGATTATTTTTCTGCTTTAGTTTTTCTTGTCACATGACCACTCATCCACCCATTCACACACACATTCATTCAGCACTTATACCGAGTGTTCGTGTTTCCACACACATTCATACCCCCAGTAAGCACATCAAGAGGCAAGGAGGGGTTCAGCGTCCTGCCCAAAGACACTTCGACATGTAGTCAGAAGGCTTGGAATCAAACCGCCATCTTTCTAGTTTGCAGAGATTAACTTATAAATACCTGCGGCCAGAACATTTATGTATGTCGTGATGGTAGAACAGTTCATTTGGCTCGCCTGGTATGTGTGAACAGAATTAAATAACACATCATGATCATGTAGGAATTCAGAAACACTGAGCACAAAGGGAACTGATCTTAATAAAACTTTTTATCAGCTCTCATGGACTCAAACCCGATGATCCAGGTTATCTTGTGTTGGTTTACCAGACCCATACTGCGAAAAACAGATGCTCCCACTAGGGCTGGACAGTTAATTTTGATCATGATTTCACTTTTGCCTTCTCGTGATCATAAAAAACACCGTAATCAAAGAAAAACTTTAAAGAATACTTTGGGTTTTGTTTTTGCATGTTGTAAGTCTTGCAAGAGTGCATGTAGATAGTGTTTATTTATTGTTATTCTGTTTTTATTTTCATTCATCACTGAAGCCAGAAGAATCCTGAAGTGAACAGACTGGTGGAATTTTACGAAGCAAGCTGCAGGGAGTATAAAAAGAAGACTGCCTATTCATTTTTTTTTTTGCTATTGTCATATATCGTTTGATTCCTTTATTTGTTTCCAATTTAATTCCAGATGTTTTTTTAAAAAGTTATATATGAGGTTGAGTTTTGGTAGTTCAATAAACACTTTTAAACAAACGAATAATCATGTATATTAATTATGCTTTCAATATCAGTGAAATAATTGTGATTATTCTATTTTCCATAATAATCCAGCCCTAGCTCCCACTTCATATTTGGGGTTCATAAGCAGCACATCTCTGCTGGATCTGTAGAAATGTGTACAAACATAGCAATTCAGTGAATGTGTTGAACAGAAAAGTGTCACGAAGGGTCCGATCTTTTCTTTTTGTTTGACAACCAAAAACTAAAGTATTTTGTGGGTGAGTACCGGGTTGTCAACAACAACCCGGTACGTGTGGATACACAACACAACCACATTACATTTATTAGCCGTTCCCAGATAAATGAGAAGACTTTGGTTCTGTCCCGACAGAAAGCCCAGACATAAAATATAATGAGTGAAATTTGTGAAAACACGCCACCCAACCTGAAGCAGTGATTTTCCCTCTCATCACTGATCAAACACTTAAAAGTAAAAAAATCTGCATGTTAATGACTCTGCTTCATATCACTGTGGGTTACATTCACCGATCTAATATCACCAGGGATCTTAATTATACCTTCATTTTCCCTCTCTTACCATGATTGTGCTTGTTAATAAATCTGAACATTTCTAAATTAAATGTCACCAGGGCTGATGCATTTTTAATAATCACTCCTTCCTCCTAATCCCGCCCTCTATCGGCCTGATCCAAGAACCCCCGACAATGAAATGTTCAGACTGATTTTGGGAGGTTTTATCTTCTCTTCCCCGTTTCTGCCGCCGCTGCTCTCAACTGCTATCAGTCCTCTGCACCGATGGTAGTGAAATGAGGGGACACGTATCCCCTCTGACGACTGAGCGAGTGTCTCCCCAAGATTACTCTCATCCCCCAACTTACTGCTAAGATACTTAAAAAGAGAGTAAATGGATTCCTTGTAAAATACAAAACCAGGCTAATCCTTCCAGTGATGGAACATCGGCGAGGAGAAACAGCGTTTCTAACCAAAGCAACAACCGCACGCACGAGGCGCCACGCAAATCCAGGACATACGCTCATGCTGCAGGCAGAGAGGGAAAACTTGCATTTGTCAGCCCATGTTTTCAGACAGTGCTGCTTTTGTTGATTCTGCAGCTGCAAAGGAGATAAAGAAAAATATTTAAAGGACTTTGCAGACTTGAATTATTTGATGAGGGGGCTCCCAGTCGGTCTCATGTTGGAAAAACTCTGCGATGAAGTCCAGCTATGTCCGCTTCTGCTCACATTTTCTAAATAAAAAAACCCCCGGCACAACCTCTGATCGCTTAACTTTAGTCAAACCCAAACACTGACGGCTCTTTGTTCCTCATCCGTCTGTCTGACGGCAACACAAAAACGCGACAACGTGATAATTAACACCTGTCACTGCAGGACATGCAGTGAGCTTTTCCAACGTGCTCACACATGCACGCTCTGTCCACCGTCACATGATTGACAGGTTACAAAAGACCGGTCCACACCAACATGTTCGCAGCCAGGCACAGATGTTGGGACTCTGAATTCATCTGCATAACACTTAGAATAACAAGTGGTTTCCTCACAGAGCGCGCACACACACACACACACACAAACACACACTACCTGTTTCAGTCAACAACAAAAAAAACAAAGGGACCCAACAATAACTGTCAGTTATGACGCTCGCTGTTGCTGTGTTCTGGTGGAAAGATCAATTTACAAAGTAGATCCACGAAATGATGTCCAACAGGAAGCAATGTGTGGTCAAAAATAAGAAAAGACAAACTGGTTTTTTTTTTCCTTTTCTTGTTTTACTAAAGACTCAAATGCACTGATGTCTACACATTAGTTAAATAAAAAAAACATTTAATTGATGGACAAATTATAAAGAAAGGCATTAAATCAAGAATTTGGACAAGCAGACTGGAGCAAAGTAGCTGGACCAAACAGGAATTATCCAGTTATCACGCCGAGGAATCACCAGTAAGCAGCCAGTCAAAAACCAAGTTACGCCTGAAGGAAATCTCGGTATGATCACAACAGTTTTATTTTTTGTGTATAAGAACAAGCATATACAAGCTTTTAATTACAACATGGCCCATTCACAAGCTGCAATGTGAGCAACCAGTAGGGGCAGTGTTTGGACCAGTGTGATCAGATGGACGGTCATGTTCAGTTTATGGGCCTGACATGTCATCTACGATATCACTGCTGTATGTTTGTTATCAGAAAATCACCCAGATGCGAACGTCATCCCCTGTCATCGTGTTTGTTCATGTCATTGTTTACAACCAACAGATTCAGCAACTTAACACCGTCTGACTTCTGTAATGCGCCCCCCAGAGGAATCATCCGGTGTAACACACGGCAGGTATGTGAGGAATTACGCTCACAATGGAACCAGCTGCCTACACAAACACAAGGTTAAAGCAAATATATTCACAGCCAAACTCCTGTTCTTATAAACTCTAATCATAACATCTCATAGATGCAGCTGATGGCTTCTTTTGTAAGGCGGCAAAAAAGCAAAACATTAGGACATAAAACAAAACAGAGAGTAACCTTTCATAATACATGCTTAGTAGTCATAGCTGTGGCTTTAAGGACCTTTAACAGACACATTTTCATTAAGTCATATGCCAAGGAAAACCATCATGACATACAAATGTTTTAAAAAGCACTCATCAACATTTATGACGTCAATCCCACCAGACATATTCGTACTCTCTCCATTCGCTCCATTCCATTCCATTTTTTGGGGGGGAGGAGGATCTCAGAAGCATCTCGGTAGAACGGATACACACAAACATGAAATGTGTCCATGTTGACAAAAACACAGGAACCTCTTTTTAGTCTAACCAGCCTAACATACTTCTTGAAGACTCATTGGACCAAGTTGATGGAAAGAAGCAAAGTTTTTTTCTTTTACGTAATGGTTGGATCTTTTATACATATATCCCGCCGCCGCCTCTGCTGCCGCAAACATCCATCTGATTAGTCAGACATCAGCAGTGCTGAACGTGCAACTTAGAACCTCACATGAAGGTGTAAATAAATCCGTCTAACCAGCCGTATGAAGACCACAAAGGGTTTCTAAAGATGCAGCATCCACATGCTGCTTCGACGCCTCTAGTTTCAGGCTTCTTAGCCTGGCTGCAGGATTCGCTGCCGTGTAAACGCCATGAGTTACACCACGGCCATCACATCACTTAGCAAGGATCCCCATGCTTGCAATCCACACAGGGTCATCCCTGTCATCCCAGCTGTGTGAACACATCTTCCACTAACCTTCAGTACTCTTTGCTTTATATTTGGCTATAACTGCTTGGAATAGCAAAGTTTTGTTCCCATAAGGTATAGAAGGATTGAGGTGCATCTTTCATAGTTTGGTGTATTTTTCTCCTCAATATGAATTCCACTGCCTCAGCAGGGATATCTGATACCTCCGGCTTTGACCACATCTGTGCCACTTCTGATGTGCACCTCCATCACAACTGAGTAAATGATGACAGAGTGACAGATTTTTACAATTATTACCTTCACTAGTACCAATGTCAAAAGTGAAATCACTTTTTAGTTGGTTAGTACTGGCTCCATAACCTGAACATATCATACTTCCTTAGAAAATTCATGAGAAGTGAAGATGGGCTTTGTCCATCAGTCTTGATATTAAGGCTGAAATCTAGGGATGCAACAACACCACTTTTTTCCAAACCAATACGATACTGATACTTGAATCTGAGTACTTGCCGATACCAATACTTCTACCACACTAAAAAAATTCAATGAATTAGAAGTTTTGATTTTCTTCTCTGCTCTTTTTTTTTTACAACAAACAATGGTGAAATAAATAAAAAATATAAATGAAAATGAAAAAATAACATTGCAAGTGATAAATTGGGATCGGTTTCTGGTATCGATCGACTTTAATGAGTTCAAGTGCTTTAGAGAGATATCGGTACCGTTATCGGTATTGATGCAACCCTAATGAAATCACATCTGTATGGACAGGAACTTGTAGAGCATGTGTTGCTAATGTGAACTTCACAGATGTCCAGATGTGTTGTTTTCCCATTCAAACATTTAAACTGCTAAAGACTTAAACAAGTGCAGGTGATCTGAAACGAGTGATCCTGCATCATTAAGAGGAGAGCTGCTTTTTGATACTTACACGGGTCTTCCTGAGAGACTGGTGTGCACGTGCTGCTGGAAGTCTGGGTATTTGGAGGCTAGGTAGGCAAAGTCCGGAGGTTTATCCTTGTACCGGTTCCGAGGATGCATGGACTTATTTAGAGCCATAGTGACAGCCCTAACAGAGAAATGAGCGAGTCCATGCAAAACAGAAAAAGAAGAGTGGTTTTAAAGTGGTTCATGACCGAAATAAACACTGAAAAACACGAACATCCCAATAATCTTCTCTAATACTACAAGAATCTAAAGACTACACAACTGGTGAAGCCTGAATTCATTCACAAAATAAATAAAACTTCGCCATCAGAAACTAAAATAACTGAGAAGCTCAATGGTTACCAAATCTACGCTTTTCTTTTTTATATACTTATCCGGATCGTGTAGCTGTTTACCTTCACAGCAGGTTTAGGTCGTGGCTGATTATATTTTCTGAGTGAGACTGGAGTCTTTTAATAAGCAACAGAGTAAGCGAAGTCAACACAACTCACGTTGCTGAAACGTTTGTCCACTTTCAGCAATTCTCTTCCTGGACGTCCTCAACGTCATCGCTCTACGCCGCTGCGTCTTGACGTATTCAAGACGTTTCTCTTACGTCTAGATCCTCATTCATTTTCGTTTTAAGAAATGTATCTGTGCTTTATAAATATTCATTTTCACAGTGATATATAATTTTTAATATGACTGAAAGTATTATGTTGTCAGTGGTGTATGATTTTGTATAATTTTGTACCTGAGAGGCGTTCCTCAGAGTTTAAAAAGTTTATTTGCCTTTTCAGCTTAAATTGACATGTCTGTCAGGAAAAACGGTTTATTGAACATTTAATTTCTACACACTGAATGATAGTTTGAGAATTGCTGCAGTATACTCTATGAATTAATTTGGATTTCACCATTTCTTTTTTTTACATGTGAGTGGTTGTATTTTTTCCCATGCAAAAAAACTATTATTAATCTTTAAAAATGTTGCATCTTCCTACATTTACTAAGTCCATAACTGGTGTTAATAAGTCCAGACCTGCAAAAGGTCTTGATACACATTGGAGAAGATTTTTCGCACAATAGCATCAAGGTAACCAGAACCTGATGAGGCCGTCCTAAACCACAATGTTCCTTCCACCCTGCTTTCATTGTGGATGTTTTAGTGTAGTTGTAGTGTTTCACTCAGTTTAACCTCTCTCGTTTGTCCATAGAGCATGTTATGGACCATCCAGATGGTCTTTTCTTGCACAGATCTTATTCAGTTTGTCTCAACATTTGAAAAAAGACTTACACAAGCAGTAAAGATGCCTGCAGGCGCTTTCCTGTAACCCATGGCTTCTTTTAAGGGACTGAATTGTGCTCATGGTGCCATCTCTGAGTAGCCAGCCCACTGCAGAAAAGTAAGTCCTGAATTTGATCCGTTTGTTCTAACGGAGATTTATGTGTCTTTGGAAGTGCTTCAACAGCCTTTCCCAACTTCGACCATCAGATTCACACACTTGCTCCTATGGCTGAAGCTTTTCAATTCAAACTTTTATTTCATGCACATCCTCCCCCACTGAAATAAAGATAGGAGACCGGTGCAGATTTTCTTCTTTTATTATATCGCAAACAATAATGACATCCAGGTATATTGTTAACAGTTTGCTGTGTGAAGAGTGAGACCAATAGTGGCGAAAACATCATGAACTCTCCTGTTGGAGCTTGTTGTTCAGTCTGAAGCCCTCGAGTGTGGTTCACAGGCAGCTTACAGAGGACAGGGAGATTGGAGGCCGGGGAAAACGACCCACAGACAGTCAAAGCCTGCCTATCGGTCCCTTCAGCCACCAGACCGCAGCAGCACAGGGATTGCTTGGGACCTGTGAATGGCAAAAAGGGCTATTTCTTCCCACAGTTGCGTACAACAGCAGCATCTGTGTTTAAGAGGTTTTTTTCTTTTCCTGCCTTCCCACCGCTGATTCTTAAAAAATAAGCAAAACACACATTCTGGCCTAAAAGCCAAGGAAGGGAATTTACATGTGATGGTCCGGTATGTCAAAGCGAGATTCAGAGGGGGCAATTCTCATTTTCACAGGCTGGTCACAGTAATCGGACCAGCGAGGAGGCCGATTTCTTCCAGATGCACCGGATTGTACGGACAAATGTCTCCACTTTTGGCTTCCACTAGAACATTTAACACATTGGCATCTTCATTAGCCGTGCCAAATTTAACTACAAAATTAACCGCTTGTCTCTTTACCCAAAAGCTTTGCCTCGGAAGTTTGGACAGAGAAAACAGCTTATAGAAAAAATAAGACGTTTTCTAAATGGGGGCACACATCAAAGGGAGACATCAGTAAAATTCCCTGAAAGAGGTTTTTTTTTTCCTTTGGGGCATCCTAGTCTGCCACAATCCCATTGCATTTACAAAAGAAAGAGGGTGAGAAGCCTCCTTCAAGTAGCGTCATAAACAACAAATCAGCCTCTCTACAAACCAAACAACAGAGCTGTCTGAACTCAATAAGCCAGCCAGCGACCAAAGACACAGTTGTGTTTCTTTAAAAAAAGAAAAAGGAAAAAGCGGTTTTGGAGAAGTGCTTAATTGCTTTTCTTGTTCCGTTTCAGAGGATCATTATATCTCATCCGCCTCGAGCGACAAAGCATTTAAGCACATTTCCTAAATTCTCAAACTACTGTAGTTACTCAGACGTTCTAGTCACAAACCAATTAGTCTGATACGAAGGCTTCGAGCTTTTACAATAACACGTTCTGACAGCTCTGCCTCTGGATGCAGGTTTACATGCAGCAGTGCTACATCAACAGGTCACATTAGGCTCACAGTAGCCACTAGCAAGAGCTTGAGCAGCAGATCACCACATCCAGTACACACAGGAAGAGGAAAACTTTGCAAAGAAGCTAAGATAAGAAGTTAAGCAGTGGAATTCTTTGTTAGCCGAGAGCTGCGCTGGAATGAAAAGACTGATCAAAAATGATACGTTTACGTTTTTATCAATATCATTCAGTTTCAATATCTCTGGTCGCCATTAAACAACCAGTTTTCGCCAAACCGGGATGTGCAAGATTAAGGAATCACCTAGTCGGCTACAGTTTCGATGCAAGACGTTTTTTCTTTTGTTTATTTTTTTTGTCCTGTAAAAAGGAAGTGGAATGGTCGTCTCTACAGCGTTTACAGGTATTCATCCCATCCGTTTCGGTTTCAGCTCCGCCCAGATAAAAAGCTGAACGTTAGAGGAAAGCCGCTCAGAAGACATTTGCACAAGTGTGCAAAGGTCTGTGGGGTCACAGACAAACAGATCACTTTGCATGTCTTCAGCGAGAATTTCCTCGCAAAATTGTCTCCAGTTCATCCTGTAGTGCGATAATACAAAAATGTCAAATCTCATAACAAGCTAAATTTACATTTCCTATCTCGTTTTACAGAGAAACATGTCTCTCGAAAACCGTTATTATTCTGCAAAAACATATTCTGAAATAAGATCTTTGCACATCCCGCATATCAAACCCAGGGGGCTGACTTTGACTGCTTGTCTATTCTCATGCTCATCTTTACTCAGAGTCTTTTGTCTCTCATATCCTTCAGTAGCACCATGGGACAACCGAGCATCTTTAAACTTCCTGTTCCTGCACAGAAACACAACCTGTTGTAGCAGACTGGGCAAGAGCATGAAGTGGACAGATTATTTCGCTCAAACAAGTCTGACAGGAAGCCACAAGAAACAATCAGAGTGAGCAACACCCATGTCTTCTCTAAGTGCTACAAGCAGGTGTAATCCTTGAACTCTTCTCAGGCGCTGCAGTGACCCAGGGTGCTGCCGACAGTGAAGCTAACCTGCTCGCCATGTCAGGCTTCTTGTAAAAAGCTTAGCACAGCTATTCTCAAAGCCACTTATATTTAAAGAGATAATTTATCTAAAGCCTGGTAGTGGTTCATGTGCCAACATGACAAGAGTACAAAGCGGTTACAGCCCCCCAGGTCCAAGAACAACAATTTGAAACATTTGTATATACAGCCATTAAAATATTACCTAGTTCCACATGGAGAAATGGTATGCACACTTGAGAAGTGATGTTATAAAGCTACAGATTATCTTAATAAAGCCCCACAGACATCTCATTGCATCATATATGCGTCTCCTGCCTTTTCTGTCGAACATGTGACCGAGCTAGGCACCGACAGACTACGACAGTGAAGGAGAGGAACAACAGAAAAACATCCTAAATAAAAAAATAGACAAAATAAATCTTACACATAAAGACACTGTCATTTCTTAAATTATCAGGTTTTTTTAGTGCCCTACATTTTACACCCAGTCAAAAACATCTGCCTTCGGTTGGTCGGTAAGGCTGCGTGACAGACGCTCAGCCCCGTGTTAAACCTATGGTACGTCTAGACGTTATGTAAATTTACAGTATACAATTTTGGATTACCATGCAAGAATACTTTTTTGTGTAACATTTAATAGCTTGATCTACATCCAGGAATAATTTACACAGAAGGACAAAAGTTATTGGACCAGAGAGCGCGAATTAACCAGGGTGGTGAGTGCAGCCGGAGGAGGCGGAGATGTGCCGGTGAGGTTTAGATTAGGCAACGGGAGCGGGGAGGTGGAATGACAGGGGTCAGTGTGATGGTGGGAGGGGGTGTGGGATCCAGAGGAGCGTCTGGGTAATTAGGGTAGTGGTCCAATCCTCCAAGGTCCAAATCAACGACACTCCCACACTTTTACTGTTTGATCTACACTCCCAGTGACCACGAAGGGAGCAGCCTTGTGGAAATCTGGAAAGCAAACAAAAGACAGATATAGAGTAAAGGAATATCATTTATATCGAGTTAGCTTGTTTTGAGTTAAAATTAGATCTTTTCTTAGCATTTTGCCCAAGTATATCTTTGTTTTGGTCATTTAAAGTTTTCTTTTTTTTTAAATCATTTTAACATCCGTTTTACACATCTAATTTAGTCTGATTTAGTCAAATATTTTAATGCACATGTGCTTCTGATCCTTAATAAAAGCGCATTTAGCACTCAGGACCAAAAATTCGAAACATCTTTTTGTTTACTTTACCACAAAAATCATGATATGCATCGATATCGAGATATTAAAATTGGTTGATATCCCCAGCCCTATTGCCCAGTATAACTTTCAATTATTCTAACACAGTGGAGCAATGATGGCACACAGGAATAAATAAATCAACATTCAGGGTTATTTTTTCTGACATATTAGTAGTAGCACTTCTACAGGTTTACAGTTCCTGTTTAACAAACGGCTCCTTCACAACTTGGTAAATAGAATTAAATCTACATAATCCTTCCTGTGCCAGAACCTGGAAGTGGCCAAAACTCACTCATTACTTATTTGTTAGGGTAATACGTAGAGCATGTCAACACTCAGTAGAGATAAAATAAGGCTTTTTTCCCTCTGTTCAATGATCTTAAACAAAGGTGCTTTGTGTTCTCCACATCACAGCAGAATTCATCACGTCAGTAGCTCAAAGCGATGCCTTTTGGCTGAAGCAGGATTTAAGAGAATAGGGCTTCAAATGCCTTGCCTAAAAAGTTGGCTCATGAGTTCCTCAAGAGAATCCCTGAGCCTTGATCTGCTGAGAAGCTGCTGATATGAGGAGGGGGAGGTGGAGAAATTCCTTGAGCATTTGTCTACCTCTTATACCCCGACTCCCAGCAAGCCTTAGGAGCTCCTTTACAATTACTTATCTATTTAGAAAAGCAGGTGACTGTGAGCAGTCGGGTTTCCTGCAGCATCTCAGGGGCCGAACTGGTAAGACGATAAGGATTTAAGGGGAGTGAAAGGGTTGCTTACCCAGAGAGGTAACAAAGTGTTCATGGGCACACAGGGTCTTCATGCAGCGCTTGTTCTTGTAGTCCCAGATCCTTAAGGTCTTGTCATCTGCACAGCTCACGATAAACTTGCCGCCAGGATGGAATAGGACCCCACGCACCCAGTTATCATGTCCAACCTGTGAAACAAAGCGGGTACAATCGGATTTCTCTCATTCATGAAAAAAAAAGTATTTCTAATAAATTTAGACATAAATATAATAACTATTTGCAGCAAGGCCATAAACATGCTGGGGTCCTCACCAGTGTCATAAGGCACATGCCAATGCTAACATCCCACATCTTGATGGTTTTGTCTCTGGAGCCAGACAGTAGGAAGGGACCTGGCTTACCACTCTTCTTGGTCTGAAACAATGCAAATGGGAAAAGATTAATCACCAGTCTACTGTTTAATTCATTATTTTCAGTTTCTACAACATTGTAGATAATACTTCATGCTTTGACAGTATCATGCCTTCACTAGGTTGAGAAATATCTGTTCAAAATATTAAAAAGGTTAAGTGTCCATTTTTTAACTTAAAAACTTAACTAAATCAAAATTTCCGGCAAATAAAAGCCATGAGGCTGCAGTAGGCTTTAAAGAGCTGCAGACAGTGACAGACTGGCAGCATCTTTCTGTCCAAAGCTGTAACTCAGGGACGTGAAACCTTTTCCTCTCTCTTCTTTGCATCACATGGTTCATCCAGAGCTTGAATGTGCATGCTAATACCTCTGTGGTAGGACCAGTGGGAAACAGAACGTAGAGAGGAAGAAACTGATAACCTACAGTCTTCACACCACCAGGCTAAGATTCACTGCTGGCTAAAAGCCTTTCGCCCAAAGCAGCAGCTGAACCATCAGTGATAAAAATCACTGGATCAGAACATACAGGGCAACTTTATATCCCAAAGAAACCTCCCTGCAGAAGCAGAGTACTTAACTTTACTGGCAACTAGTTGGAGAGCAGCGGTCTCATCCCTTTCACACCTAAATTAGCACATGCACGCAGGATTTTAACTCCCACTTACAGCAGCAGTGAATTGGTAGCTGCCAATGTATTTGTGGAAGTGGAGCTGATTCAGGGCCTTTTCACATGGCGTGCTCGGACCCGGGCCCGAGCACGTTTGACCACAAATTTTGTCCATGTGAATGCAAACAGCCCGGGCCCAGGCGCGGGCGGCATGGGTGGCCCAGATTGGGAGGTAGTCCAGGGCCCGGGCCACCCGTGCTCGAGCACGGATGGATGGCTTGTGAACGCAATCCGGGC
>JAVQJG010033112.1:0-14682 GCA_036024015.1 Craterocephalus amniculus
CCCATCCATATTAGAATCTAAAAACACAATGTTACAGTCAATTATGTTTTTTTTCTAGTAGAATTTATGGATTATAAATATTTTGGGTGGATTTTGGTTCTTATCTCAGCATCTGCCAATTTAGATTTCTGTTTAAAGTAAGTGTGTGGGCACGAGCTACACACCAGCTAGTCTTAACACATCTTTAATATATCTATATTTCAGCAAACATGTGAACGTTTTGTTTTCCTGCAAAGCTGCAAAATGACTTTCTCAAACGAATTCGCGCGGCATGGAGTGCATCAATGGAGCATCTACACATGGACCAGATAGATAGTGTTAAATAGAGTCGAAAAAGTCATTTTATTGCCATCCTTCATTTATCTCTACATTTAATAGTCCGTGAAAAGAAAATATGAATACATTTCAATATATTTCAACAAATCATCTAAGATGGTGGGAGTCGTCTTTCCTTATTCTTTTCCATTTTTTATCTTTATTTTTTTCTACTTCTTTCGCCTACATTAGGGCTCACACACGCTAGACAGGCGCGCACACTTTCCTCTGGTGCAATGTGCTGCTCGGTGTTTTTAAGGTTAAACTTTCAATGCGGGATAATTTTTTTCGGTTTTGACAAAGCTGCAGACTGACAGATCGTGGATCCGTGCGCTCTGGCAGTGTTAACCATGATCAGTGGCGGCTGCTGATGTGATCTCTGCCTAATGGGGCGGTCAAGCAAGCTGCAACCAGGAACAATGAAGGGGGCCACACTGACTCACACACTCCCAGCCTCTCCCTGAATCTGGGAAATCCGGCGAAACGCGCAGGAAAGGAAAATAAATTAGATTTGAAAATTAGATTCCCGAACAATTAAGTAACGCAAAATAGCTTACTCGGGTTTATACACTGAGGAACAACCTCCGTGATTAATCGATTTAATTTGCACATTACTGGAGGGCAAAGTGTTGGATGTTAATTTTGGATAAACAGAAGATGCAGAAAGAGGGGGGAAGTGAATTTACTACTTATTATCGAGTGTCAGGAAAGTTGTAACAGTGTTGTTTAAAACACAGCTTTAAATGAGTTGATGCCTCACACAAATACTGACGCACACTTGTTAAATGTATGAACACACACACACACGCAAACACTATACAGTGTTTAAACGTATTTATACCTCTAAACGTGCAACTAGTCTAGCAACACTAAATTGAGTTTATATGGATGGAAAAGGTCTGTTTTGGTCTGCAGCATATGAACATTTTGAAACCCCCTACATAAAAAAAATCCATTAGTTTCACACGGAACTCGTATTGTGATCAACCCAAACATTACTGAAACCAATAACCCCCAACGCATTCCATTATTGTATTTTTTAATCCTTTAATATAGTACGAAATGTATCCAAACATTTTTTTGTAAACTAAATTTTACATACGAGCGCATTTCTCCATAAATACCGATCATTTCTAACATGTTACCGGTCCTTTACATGCGGATAAATATGGAAAATTGAGCTACTTACATGTAATAATACTTCCTTTCAGACAAAGCAATTGACAGAGATTTTATATTTATCACGTACATAAACAGATTGACACGGAATTTCAGGCTTTCACTACACGATTTATCGACATGACATTAAATAACAACAATGATACTGTGCTACTCAAACTGGACCTTGGACGAAAATGTTGCACTGGATAGGCTACAAAAGCACATTAATACTAAGAGTCGGTTAGGTCGACGTGTAGACTGTAGTAATACTGAATAATTCACATTTGGTACACAACTATAACATTCTTTTCAATCAGGTCGCAATATTCTTAGAGCCATCTCATTTCTCCATATATCTAGGGACCACATTTTCACAAATTCCCTTAAACTGTGATAGAGCTATTTACACATTAAAATATTACATTTTTCCCCAACTTGGTGAAATCCTTATGTACAAAAATTTAGGCCTCTCCCTTCAGATAGCATGCTTTTTTTGAGATCTCCTTTTGTTCAGTCTCTCAGTAAAAATAAAGACTCAAAGAAATACTGAAAGGGGAAAAAGTTTAACATGGTGGCTGTCCGTGCCTCCTTTTGCCCATGCATTCTCTTTCACTGACAATGAGACAGTCTTTAACTGATCGTTTGGTCTTCCCTTGTTTTCTCAGTCCATGTTGCACAGGCTGACTTCAGAAAGTCCAAGCAGTTTTTCATTTCTTTTAAAATTTTGCAGTCTTTTTTCCCTCTTTAGCTGTTTTTTCTTTCAAAAATATTTACACGTACCATTCATTGAAATTTGACGACAGCGTGCTGTGGCTGGTTGTGTGGTGTACTGCTGAGGCTGCTGGTGATATGGAGCTGCTGCTCTGGTTCTCTGTGGATGGTGATACTATGGTGGGAGGTGTGGAGGACTCGTACCCTGAACTGGCCGCTGGAGAAGGCTGCGATCCCGGATTGGTGGATTCGTGAACCTTCAGCAATGACAAGAGGAAAAAAAGCGAGAGATGAAATAAAAAATCTAAATGCCTTAGATGTTTGTATTGGTTTTGTGCAAACAGCATAAAAAAGACGAAAAAGAATGTCAAAAACAATTTAAACCTGCTAATCAAACTATTTTGAACATGTGCAGAAATCTAAAACAAGGCAGACTTAAAACACAATTATTCCCATTAAGATTTTAATCTGATTTGTCGCTTGAGGAAAAAAGGAAGTGTCCATTTAAATTAACTTTTCCCATTTCTGTAGAAAAAAGAAAAGCAAAACAAAAATTTCATTTCCATTCAGAACCCAGATCATCAAACTCTCCTCCAAGTTGCAGGAAATAATAAAAAAAGATTTACCTTCATGTGTTTTCGGAGGGAGCTGGGATGTGTGTATGACTTGTCGCACATTTTGCAGAGATAGGGCTTGTCCGACGTGTGGACATGCATGTGTTTCTTGCGGTCACTGCTGTTGGCAAATCGTCTGTCGCAGCCATCAAACTCACACTTAAAAGGCTTCTCACCTGAAAAAAGTGCAGGTAATGAAATAATGAGAAACATGATTGTTTTTTTGTTTTTTATTTATTTAAATTTCATATTTCACAGTGTGTAATAAATTATAAACCACTTAAAACAATACCTTAAAACAGTTTAACAATTATCCACTTTAGCCTAACCTTCTAAATTTAAATTATCTCTAAAACCATGCCATAGTCCTTAGTTTTATTAAGCTGTAAATTAACCCTCTTCAATTTTGTTTATTAAATATAAATACCAGTTTTTTGTTGTTTTGTTTTTTTTTAAAAAAAAGATGAAAATACGTTTCAGCTAAAATGTCAAAGCTTTGAAATATTTTCTGTCGACAACTGCACTGAATCACATGTCAGTGAGGACACTCGAGCTGCCTACTGTAGTAAATAACCATCCAGATCGCATGCATGTTTTGGATGAGATATTGTCAACATTGATTTGGCAGTAAAATGCAGTCAGTCTAAAGGGGCTCTTACCAGTGTGAGTCCTTTTGTGAATTTTAAGATTTTCCGATCGAGCAAATACTTTGCCACAGCCAGGGAACGGACACGGGAATGGTTTTTCTCCGGTGTGTACCCTGATATGATTTACAAGTTTGTATTTGGCTTTGAAAGGCTTTCCTTCTCTGGAACAGTCCTCCCAGAAGCAAATGTGGTTGGTCTGCTCTGGTCCCCCGACATGCTCCACCGTCAGATGGGTCACAAGCTCGTGCATCGTGCTAAAAGTTTTGTTGCAAGACTTTTTGGGATTTGACAGCTGCTCCGGCTCGATCCACTTGCAGATGAGCTCTTGTTTGATCGGTTGCCTCATGTATCGGAAGAAGGCCCCTGCTCCGTGGTGCGCAGCCATATTCATGTTCATGGGGCCGTAGCCGTGCAGCTGAGTCGAGGCATAGTGGTCGGATCTGGGGCTCGTAACATGGCCGTACTGATCGGCCCGGCCGTACATGTCCCCCGAGAAACCCAGCCGCATCTGGCTGTTGACCACGTTGGAAGACGCGTGGCTCGCTGCCTGCTCGTGGAGCCCTGGGAAGAGCAGGTGCCCCGCTGCATCTGAGTGTCCATGTGGCCCTGCGAAACTTCCGGAGGCGAACAGACTGTGCTGTGCTCCGGCGGCATCCCCGAAACCCCGATTTCTGAAGAGAAAGTCCCTGGTGGAATTGAAAGCCGCCGTGGAGTATGAACCAACATGGGTTGGGTGGTGATGGTGTCCCAAGGCAGCTGCTGCGTAGCCGGGCGCCTGAGAGGAAAACGCCGTTTGTCCGGAGCCAATATCGTGGGAGCTGTGGTTTATTTTAAAGGCGCCCATCCCATCCGCGAACGGGTTTATCCCCAGCGCCACTTCTCTCTCTGTGACTTCGCCTGTTGAGTGATGCCGCGAGGAGCCAAAAGTAGTGACTCCTATGGTGGGATACTGCGGTCCTGCGTCCAAGAGCATCTTCAGTCTGGACTCGTCGAGACGACTGAGAGCAGAATTCAAAAAACCACGCACAGATATTCTTCCTCCCCCTCTCTGCAGCTATCTGGACCTCACTAGACTGAGCAAATTCGAATCCAAGGATTTTCTGTTTACTTTTTTTTCTACGACGCAAGGAATTCCACTTCACCGCTCATCCGATGCACACGCAAAATCATGTATACATGCAATATTGTCTTTTGCGGTTTATCTTCCTGGGGCGCAACTTTCACCTCTTCAGTCAGGCGGCGAGCTCTAGACTGATAGTCGCAATCATTCCTGCAGATAAATGAATTGAAAAGACAACACAGTCCAGCCCTGATGAATGGGAGAGGAGGGGGGCAGTCACGTGGCACCGCAGCTGCTCGCTCATTGGTGGAGCTCCTTTCCCCCCAATAACATGCACTCACCAAATAACAATCCACGGTTCGGGGCCCACACTTCTATTGGCCTCTTTGCATCATCAGTCCCACATATTCTGAGATTGCTGACTGTGGATTTTGTTAAAAGGCAAAACAAAACGTGAAACATATACAACATAACGTGGTCTTAAAGGAAGCAGAAAGTAGATACAAGTTTTGAAACTGCATTTTGCAGAATGCATGAAGTACTCGATTGTATTTAGTTTACATAGGTTTATTATATTACATGAGCAAAAAAGACGTTTTGTGAGATAATTAACATTCTATATCATTAAAAGATTTGATTCACTGACTTGCAGTGCATATCTACATGATATTTGTAAAATTTCACGGCACTAACCTGTCATGGAACGTGGGACAAACTGACAGTGGCTAGAATAACATTCTCGCGTGAACTCTTGTCACCTCGCTCAGGTAGCTATTGGTATGTGGAATTCATTTTTAAATGTGATTTCCTCGAAATCCCATGCGGCTTGATGCAAAGTATGACCTGTCATCACTCTCCGGAGGTATGTCATTATCAACTCCTTTCTCCTCAAATGAAATACACACACAATCTTGTTGTCTGCCTCTCGCTCAATCTCTGTTTTGTATCTCTCACTTGTGGAACATCTGTGCTTTAGATTTTTACGCCACGCTCAACATCAACCCACGCACTTAAAACTTACCTAGAATGAACAGGCCTGTATTTGACTTGGCCATACAACAATTCCTAATGTCTCTATCACGGTTTGACCGCTTAAACACGTGCAACTCACTCATTCTTTGCGGGCCACTGATGCGTGGTCTTTGCGTAAAACGTTGTGGGTTGTCGAAGTTATCATGTAGGATTTGCGGCGCTCTCTGCAGGAACCTCCGGCTGCTAGAGTTCAAAGCCACATGCACAGACGTGCCATACGAACCATTTAAAATATCATCTTGGCTACTAGTTTCCACACTGCATTCTCCAAGTCAGTCTTTGAAGACCAGGGAAAGAAGTAAAAGTTTGGTTGTTCTCAACTTAACAACTTGACCCGCCTTTTAGATATTCCACTACTCTGTTTTGTAAAGTTTGGAGGAATCTCTCATCAGCTGGAAAGCGGTTAGAACGGCATGTAACTGGAAAAGGGAGTCAGAACAGAGGTCATGGACTCATATGTGCAACAAGTGAAGCTAAACTGGAAATTGTTGTCCAGGAAAGGAGGAATTACATATAACATTGGCAGCGCATGCACAGTTTAATTTTAAGGCGCAAAGGAGCCTGATTAAAAGGCCAATAACTGCTGAATTTAACTGTGACCAGGAGCTTTTTAGGAGGAATAGTAAAAGCACGAAGCCAAAGCAGCAAAAGCGACATTTTATGAGACGTTGCTGCAATATTCAGCGTTTTTGTTTATGATCCTACACAACTCCCCTGCTTGCATGTCTCCAAGAGAGAGTGAGAGAGTGCATGTGCAACTTGGACCAGAAATAGCTCTTCGGAGTTTTGCATTACGCTGGTGCTGTGGTGCATCTGAATATTACAGCTATGAGCCTGTGAACCTGCACCTAAAGGCCTTTTAATAAAGGTCTTTCTAACGTGCTGGATTAACGCTGTTAACAAAGACCTTGACAAGTCAATTGATGGAAAACACCCAGAGAATATAGCTTGTTCTTTTATTGTATCACAGAAAAAAGTCATGCAAATGAGTGTCAAAACATTATATCCATACTTTTAGTTTATTAAGCTCACCAAAAGAAGAACTTTTTCAATAACGAAGCACAAGTAAATTTTTATATTTAGTGCGACTTGATTCTGTTAATTACACCACAAGAAGGGGAGAAATTCCGGTAGGCTACTTCCTATAGAGTGAAATTAATTTGTGCTGTGATCTCTGACACCTTGACTCATATCGAGTCAAAAGTCAGACATCAAAATTATTTATAAGGTAACTTTTTGAGGGCATTTAGCAAATATTTCGTGTTATATTTGTTACTAAAACTTGAGTCAAAATACATTAAAACAATAAAAAAAAAAAGATTTACACAGATAAAAATGAATGAGTGTTTGTGAAGTCTTTAAGATAAGAAAAATGTACCACATTAAAATGGAAATATGTCAGATAAAAACATTTCAATTTCTACAATGCAAGACTGTTACGCAGGAAAAAGTCAACCGTGCCTGGAGTTAAAATGCATGTGTAAGGCAATCATTTTACTTAACTTTTTAAAGCTCCAAATTAAACAATCTAGTTTGGCAGATTAAAATGACAAAAACACTAAATCCATTTAAACGTAAGCAACAGTTACTTCAATTTATAAAAAGTAGAAAGATGTTGTTTTACTCAAAACAAATTATGAGACATTAATTCTGCGAGACATTCAACCAGAAAATAATGACTAAAACAGAGTTTAACCCTTTAGATTGTAATTACCGATACTTACAGTACACACTGGTTTAATTTCGAACTTAAGTCTGCAGCGGCACCACCTCCTGTGACCCTCATCTGCTGCCGTCCTGGGTCTAAAGCAAAATTACCCCGGATCATAACAACAGGTTCCGTCCATTACATTTGTCTCTTCGGTACAATGGCCGCGGCTCTCGCTCCTCACACACCCGGCACACACACTGATCAAACCGCGCGAAGCACGAAGTTTACTCTCCGCTACGCACCGCAGGGCAAACGGCTCCACATGTAAATATGAAAATATCAAAACGCATTTTAATGCTATGTGCTCCGGACTATTATTTAATTCCCACGCAATTTTCATTTGCAGAGCTTTTTAACGGCTACCAGTGCTCTTTTACATGCGTGAACTTGTGCTGCATACGTCGCAGTGGAAAATTAAGATATCACTGCATTATTTATGATCCATACAACTTTTTATAGGGACAATATTCATACTGTTCCGCAGCAGTGTTTGGTAATCGCATAATCAAAGTGCGGCCATTGCTGTTTCATTGCTGCCCAGCCTTTGTTCATTGCCACAAAAGAAAAGGCGACTGTTTTATCTGGATCAACTTTTTTAGGAGTTTTATTCTACAATAACCTTTGCATAACAACTATTTTTCTCAAGCGTTGCCTCAGGCACTGGGCATGCGCACTGGTTGCTCTCTGTCACTAAACCATTTTTCATCACGGTGGAAACTGTCACTGGTGACGTCAATCACAGGGCTCTGACCAATTAGAGCGCAGGGTGATTGTTTAGCTCCACGGGCTGCAGCGCCTACCATGAATCTCTATTCAGTATCAAAGCGTCCTGCTGCTGCCTCTCAACCGAATGGGATTCCATGTTGACTGCAGATAGACTTAACTTTACAAAGTTTTTTTTCTTTATTTTTCATTGCGATTAAAATATATTTGTCATCATCATTATTATTTTGCCTGCTGTCAAGTTATTCTAAAATTAGGAAGTAATGAGCGTGGATGCATTGGGAAGCCCCGTTATGGACCCTACGTTTTCCAAACGGAACACGGCGCTGAGATTAGTTGACTTGGCAGGGGCTCACCACCATCACCATCATCACCACCATACCCCTCAGAGCGTGACAGGCTTCCCGGGGTTCAGCAGCCATCCACACTCAATGGCTCACTCGCACCCTGGGGAGATTACTGCGGAACCCCGCCTGGGGCCGAGTCCATTCGGGCCAGAACACATGGGGCACTCCTCGGCCCTCAAAATCAGCCCAGCCCATCATTATCCCCACCACCATCACCACCACCACAATCATCATATGGCAGGCCACAGTGAAGTGGTCTCCAGTCAAACGGGAGCTTTTGGCCCGGTTCAGGCGACATCGGTCCCCTATTCTATGTCTCACACGGCCCAGGCTCTATCTGCAGGTAGGGATTTTCTTATCCGGAGAGATCTGACAGCTCAAGCCATGCCCGTGCTGACTGACCAGACTGTTGGTTCAGCCTCTCACCACGGAATGTTTGTCTCAACAACAGGTAGCTATCCCGGACACTATGGTCATCATCCTGACGCTGGAAACCATACCACCATCTTCTCCGGACTTCATCACGAGCAGCCTTCTAGCGGATCACCGGGTGGCCAAGCACTGAATGGACAAATAAGGTTAGGACTACCTGGAGAAATGTATGTCAGGTCTGATCACTTGAGTCAAGTGGCAAGCTCCAGGGCTGATCCGTTCTCCGCTTCGCCTTTGCATGGCTACGGTGGTCTGAATCTGAACATGAATCTCAGCGCTCACCACCACCACCATCACCATCACGGAGCGGGCGCGTTTTTCCGCTACATGAGGCAGCCGATAAAGCAAGAGCTGATCTGCAAGTGGCTGGAGCCGGAGCACTCGCCGAAAAAACTTTGCTCCAAAACTTACAGCACCATGCACGAACTCGTAACGCATGTGACAGTGGAGCACGTCGGAGGACCAGAACAAGCGAATCATATATGCTTTTGGGAAGAGTGTCCGAGAGAAGGCAAGCCGTTTAAAGCAAAGTACAAACTTGTGAATCATATTCGAGTGCACACTGGGGAGAAACCGTTTCCATGCCCATTCCCTGGCTGTGGGAAAGTATTTGCAAGATCAGAGAATCTAAAGATTCACAAAAGGACGCACACAGGTCAGTAACAAAATAATTTTCATAATGAAATGCTCGAGAAAATTTGGAAAATGTGCAATAATATGCAGAGTAAAATGATAAAATTGCATGATCATAATAAGCTTTGTGTTTTAAATATCTTTTAAAAAGTTGAGTGATGTTGTGCTTCCGGTAATTACACAAAAATTTTCATTTAATCTAAATTTAGCTCTTGACTTTACGCATTTGATAAACTCAAATGACATATGGCAATTAATCAGTCTGTAGATACTCCAGGGCGCAACAGCTCATGGCCACCTGTTTGTTAGGAGTTGCATCAACGTTCACAAGTTTCACAAAGCTCGGGTTTGAGGATTATGCTACAGCTCACTCAGGCGTTTGACGGTTCAACCTCCTGTTTACACCACAGCACAAAGACTGAGGCCCACGTCATGTCTCTTCCAAGTAGCTTCTACACACCAAGCATGACTGGGCGGCAAAGTTGGAGAGGTGTATCTTCATGTGCAGTAACTGATATTATGAAGTTTTTATCGATGGTTTTGGAGCCCCCAGTTTCTTTTAGTTTGTTTGTTTAATTTTTTTTTTAGCAATTTCACTAATCATTCGCTCACTTTTACTATAACCTATTATGTTGTATAATTACCATTTTGGAAAGTTTATTTTCTTGTCAGCTTGCTCTTGCATTTGTAAATGCATTCATAGCCCACTGAGGAAAAATATTTTATTCCAGATTTTTACAAGCTATTTATCTTCCTTCTGGGTACCATGGGTGGGTAGTGTTTTCGGTGAAGTCATAGTTTTAAAGTGTTTGTAGCCAAAGCAACAAGTTGACAAGTGCTTGCATCCAAAAAAGCATTCCCTCGATGCAAGCATTCCATGTAAGCAATGCTGGTTGCCTGACTGATGTGCAGGCTAACAAGATGAGGCTAGATCTGATTTAATACTTTTGTTAAAAAGAAGAAAAAACATTATGGTTCAATATGGCTGCCTGGATCACAGAGCCTCTGACGTGCTCCAGATCTAGGAGAGGAAAAAAGGCCTCAAAATGTCGAGTCAGACTTGTAAATTAATACAGTGACTGCATTCCTTTTTTATCGGTGGCTGCATGGCGCTCCCCCTCTGTTCCATTTCTGCGCCGCCTATGTATTATTCATATCATTTGCTCACATTACCTAAGTACAAATCTGTTAAATTATTTCTGTGTGTTGACTCCCGAGGGGCCTGGTCTTTGGTATCATGTTTAAAACCTAACCGAAAGTGTGGTTATGACTGGGGCTGCCCCTGGGGTCTGTTCCTCGACGGTTTCTTGTACTACACTAATATCCTTGATTGGCTCTCTCAACCCAACAGCTGAAGGTCAAATTGATATTCAACCCGCAAGTGTAATTAGACAGAGGCAATTACGTATTCTCAAAAGCTTTAATCGGAGTAGAAAAATCAGCAGCGGATGATTTCCGTGTAATTTATTCAGATTGTCCTTTTCCCTCTCCCTCTCTCTTTTTTGCCTTGTCATATAATCAGGTAAAAAAAACGCATTATTAAAAAAACAAAATTAAGTTCACTTCATATTTGAGAGATTCAAATGGCATTTTTTGGAGAGGGGGGCGCTGGCTGTTGTATTGCATTCATTTGGCTTTCCTTTCACATATTTTTAAGTCTACTTTTAGCCTGCCTGTTGGCTAGGTATGAAACCAGGACAGTGGGGGGTTCAGACCTCCTGTTTACTCCACACTGACACACACAGGTCTGTCAAAAAGGCAAACTATAAACAAAGCAAAAGGGGACAGTGTGTTTACAATATGTGGATAGAATCAGTCAAAAGCATAATAATAATAAAATGATAATGATAATAATGATGATAATATAATTATATTTATAATCAATATTAATTAGATTTTCCTCCCATGATTCAGAATAGGCAATACTTTTGTCTAAAAACAGGAAGTGCATGCACAAATAAATGCATGTATTAGCATTATGTTTCAGATGTTCAATTTGATTTTTAACATATCATGTCTTCCTGCTTACTAACAGGTGAGAAACCCTTCAAATGTGAATTTGACGGTTGTGACAGACGGTTCGCCAACAGCAGTGACCGGAAAAAGCACTCCCACGTCCACACCAGCGATAAACCCTACAACTGCAAAGTGAGAGGCTGTGATAAGTCCTACACGCACCCCAGCTCTCTGAGGAAACACATGAAAGTGCACTGCAAGTCCCCGCCGCCCAGTTCAGGCTACGAGTCATCGACCCCTTCCCTGGTGTCACCCTCCTCAGACTTGGGCCGGGAGCCAGGGGGCTCCTCGGTGCTGTCGGAGCCGGTTGGAGCCTCCCAGTCGGCGAATTTAAGCGAATGGTACGTGTGCCACAGCTCAGGTGCCAGCGGCGCCCAAACACCACCCAGCGGTCACTCCACACCCGACCACGCAGATGAGGCACCTTACAGAAACCCAGGGCCAAGGGACGCGTTTTAACCTGGTTAAGTTCTGCTTTTTTAAAAACTTGACATTTATGAAAAACAAAGAAAGGAAGAAAAAAAGATTTGGCTTTGGTGCCTATATCCTGTGAGAGCCACTGGTCTCCTCCCCTTTTTATTTGAATTTTGGATGAGCTACCAAACAGACAACTAGAGCCAAGACGCAATTAACCACATTGGAAAATGCGCAAACTTCAAAAACGTGCTAAGTTGCAGGCACAGAAAAGAATTTATTTTTTTCAAACCTCAGTTGCCCAAAAATATTGGCTCGGTGCTTGTAGTTCGCCCTGACTGGTCCACTTGTGGAGAGAGTCGTGTAATTCTGTTAGACAACGTGATTCATTATTGTAGGCTAGGCATGTTGGTGTAAATTCAATTTGTAAATCCAAGTTTTGACTTCAATATGTTTTTATTTATTTTTTATTCTGATATTGCAGGATTTTGTATTATGGAACCAAAGTGCATGTTTCAATTTGAGCAAAAATTGTACATTTGTAAATTTTGTAAGTTTTGATGTGTTGATGTCGATAGTTTTGTAAGAATCTGTCTCAGAGCAGTTTTCTTACTGAATACTGCAGATCTTTATACAAACATTTTATGTTTACATTGCGTTTACCCCTTCATCTCTGCAACAAATCAACTGTTTCATAAGCCTGCAGTATTTGGTAAACAACCGTGAAATGATAAATGTTTGATCAAAGTGGGCATTTTGTGATATTTTTTCTGTATCTTTGTCGTTAATGTTTTCTTTTATCTGAAATCCAGCAACACTCAAATTGCGTACCGAACTGCCTTGTAATTTGTGAGTATTTTGAATAAATCTTGTATGACAAAAGTGAAAACTCAAGCAATTAAAATATCTGGAATAACCAGGCATGTTTTAGTTTACATAAATTAGTTCTATTTCGTTTCTGTCACCCTTCAAAATCCCTGATATAAAATGGTAAATCAGTGTATTGCTTTACAGTCATTCTATTTAACTAATTCGATTCCCACCTTTCCTATTTCGATAAATATAAAACTTTCATATTCAAAAGTTAAAATTGCAACAAACATTTATTTTTATTTCCTCACGTTTTTTTTAACTCTAGTAAAGGGGGCGGTCTACGTTGTGTTGCACTTGTGTTAAATCTTACTTACTCAGCTGAGCTGTGGTTTGAAGCAGACGTGGGCAGTTTGATGAAAAGCTACAATATTAGGCTCCAGACTTCAAAGAGCATTTTGCACAAAGAGCCATTTTTTTCACGACGGTGAATCCTCATGGTGAATTAAGATTTCTATAGCAATAGCCAAGTCAAACTCAAATGATATGGGGCCAAGTCCGAGGACTCAAAAGCTCGTTCTAAAGAATGTAATATTTGCTTCCCATGGGGTAGGAAACGGTAATCTATGTCCTTTATGCTGCAGACTAGAGCAGTATAAAGAAGAAAAATATATTCTTTTGCTTAGGGCCTACTTTACGACAATCAAAGGAGAAGCCGCTGAAGCGCAGTTGTCCCACACCATAATAGACTTGCTTTGGAAGAGGCCAGAGCTGCTCAATGGATAAATTCACCCATAATCATATTTTAGGTTCTTAAGAATGACTCAATGAAAGAATAAAAAGTTTGCCTTTGTTGATAACTACACGTTTCACATTAATTACTTCAGCTTTGAACGGCGTTTCCAGAATGATCTGTAGGCTATTGTTTCAGCAGTAGAATGAGCTTAAGAAATAGTGCGAAAGAAGCGGTAACATGCAATGTACGTTGAGCTCTGCTTTACTGGGAAGACTTTTGGCGAGGAGGCGAGTTTCAATAAGAGCTTGACTGAAACTGGGGAGGGAGGACACAGCGCAGTTACAGCTCAACTCATTTATAGAGTTTGGTTAAGTTCATGACAGTTTCTGCTGTGGAAGAGGCCCAAATCAAATTTGGAAAAAAAACACGCAAAGGAGGAGGATGATGCCTCTTTTGGCACCAGCTCTTGTGCAATGAGTAAAAAGAAAGGAAGAAGGAAAAAAATAGAAAAGATAGTTGGGTCTCAATTGAACGAAAGTGTCTTTGAAGAGGGAGTTGTATCAGAGGGATTCTTCTGGGTCGTCTGAACGACGTTGATGACACGGAAAGCCTTTTGTCACCGATTTGTTGGGCTCCTTTCTGTTTGGCCGCCCCAAGCTTTTAGTTCCAGTCGTCAAAATAGACATGAACTAACTGAGTGGCTCAGAAACAATGGACGTGGAACATTTAAAAGGTTGTTTGATCAGAAAAAAAGGGAAGTGAGCAGAGTGAAACAAGAGGTCCTTGTGTCAAACTATCAACATTTGATTCGATTTTTACTGCAGGAGAAATTTTTTTTTCATTCCTGAGAAGCCACAAAGAGAAGTGAAATCGTGCGCCAGCGCTGCAGAAATGTGGATGTCGGCTCTGCTAAGGATTAGTAACCTTCTACGCCTAATAATTTATGAGCAGGTATAAAACCCATGTCTTCAGTCAGAAAGCAGTGGAGTGTAGATTTGGTTTACAGACAAAGACTTTGTCTGTGATCGTGTGTCGGTGCGGAGCAGATGCAAAAATAAGATGATTAACTTTTACTGTTAAAACTTAAATTCCTCACGAGCAGATAGAAGATATCAAAGAAGATCTTTAACTACTGATCCCGTTGAGTTCACTCCTGAGCTGAGTGGCAACCACTGATCTGACACCAGATTTAGGGTCAAGAATCGAGAACAGGTGTGTGTGTGTGTGTGTGTGTGTGTGTGTGTGTGTGTGTGTGTGTGTGTGTGTGTGTGTGTGTGTGTGTGTGTGTGTGTGTGTGTGTGTGTGTGTGTGTGTGTGTGT
>JAVQJG010033113.1:0-20803 GCA_036024015.1 Craterocephalus amniculus
GAAAAGTTATTTGGTAACACCCATCACTGTATCTGATGTGCACAAAAAATTGCTGTAACAACTTTTCATAACCACAATGGCATCTGCAAGATCAGATCCTAAAACAGGCCCGCCATCACTTGAGGTATGCTGGTGTTGCCTCCCTCAGGCCACAGATACATTATTCAATGACTGAGCAAATAAGCTCAAAAAGCAATTTCTTCCTGCTGTTATCAGTCTTCTAAATGACAATATTTAAGGGAAATCTGTGCTTAGTGTTGTTTACGCCTTTATACCATGTAGTACTGCTGGCTGCATTAAAATTAATTGAAATGACCTCCAGGCATAATAAAGATACCCCGAGCAATGCATTTAGGAGAAATGATGCACATCCATAGGCAATCAAACTGAGAAAATACAAAGTAATGAAACCACTAAAAAAAGATCAGCAACAAAAATGACATAACAGTACAGGTAAGAATTTAATTAAATTTACCAATTTACCAAGTCATATATGCGAACAATCCAAATCATGTCATGTTATACCTATCAATTATTTATTTGTTTTCCAGGTCCTCTCATACCCTGCAAAAGAAGACACATGTCATTATCTCAAGTCAAAGTACAAAGAATCTGAAAGGTTTCAAATTTGAATAAATTATACCGAAATGATTTTTATTTTACCCACTTTGCGATGAGACTATGTTCAAATTAGATTTAAAAAAATCACTTCATTCTCATTTACCTCTATGGAATAATTAAACAGTTTGTGTCTGATCACACTCATTCCTTCACAGAGAACTGCATCCAAAATTATTGAAGATATAGTATAATTAATGAGTCTCTTTATGTTATGCATGTCTTCTGTATCACTCAACTAATTTCCATATGTATGCACTTACTACCTTTATAAAGTCTCGAAATAGCAGCGTTTTTAGCAAGCTATTCTATCATCTCTATAAAACTACAAAAAGATCATTAATATGCTTTCTTACTTACCTATTTAAAGCCCAACCCAAAAAAACGCTGAGATTTTTAATTTTTTTTAATCAGAAGTCTTTATTTTGCCCTTTAAAAATATTTGGGTTAAAGTGAACAATTCTTTTTGTTTTGGTATATCTGCATTACCATTTATTACTGTGTGACATGTGATTGTAATGATTGTAATGTACATGTAGTCTTATGCTTCCTAGTATCCATTAGGGGGCAGAAGATAAGTATCATATTGTACACTACAAGGTTTTGAGCAAATTTTCTACCAAAATGTGATGCAAAATTTCTCAGAAAATAATACGTATGTCTTTCTAAGGTTGACTTAAAATGGCTGATTTTATTACTTTGCAGTTACAGGGCTGTTCTGGTTGAGTATGAACAGCAGATTATAAAACAGTCTCTGTGGTTACTCACATGTTTTAATGCTGTTTAGAAAACTATTACATTTCTATTTTACTGCCTTATGGATAGCGAAGCACAAGTGAGTGCTCCAAGGCTTCTGGAGCTGCAGTGGTATGTCAAGTGCTGGCAGGTTGTGCTGTGATGGATGAATGGCTGTCCTCATGTAATGAAAACACAAACACATTGCTGTAATCACATCTATGAATACAAGTGAAAATCCATGATATTTTGTTCCAACCACCAGAACAATCAATGTGTGGTTCATATTTGGCCTCCCTGTTATGAAACAGCTCTGTTGCTTCAGGGGAACGAGACAATAAAGATTTGAACCACTTTACTGAAGATAAACTGTTTAAATAATAGAAGTAGACATGGCATATAAGAAAGGAAATACAGCAGTGAGAAATGTGAGCAACTGTTAATACTTAAAACAGCTGTATGGCATCTACATAAAATCATAAAACATAAAGTCAGTGGAAGTTTGTAAAAAAAAGTATAATAGAGGAATGCAGACAGACAACAAGGACAGTAAAGGGACAGGCTCATAAAATTCTGAAAAAGAAATTATTTTGTGAGAAGTTACGTAATATAACTAAAGTGCAATAAACAATTTCTGTGATCTAAAAATCTGCTTTAAAATAGACAATACATAATGTGTTAAGGTTCCCAAACTTTTTTCTGTTTGGCCCCCTTTCATAGACAACAATCAAGTCAAGCCCCCCCATCTAACTACCAAATGCACCCGATGGTTGTACAGAAACATAGGAAGAAACGCACTCTTTAGTTTATCGGCTGATAACTTTTGTTTAAAGCGGCTTTATGCAGCATTATCATCGTCATACAGCAGCTTGGAAGTAAGTATTTTGCTTGACTGACCTGTTCTGATGAAAAAGCGGACATTTCCTCCTCCATTGGGTCTCCCCCTACCAGAAACGGCGCTTGCAGTTTAGCCCATTGACGCTTGCGCTTGTTTTGGTTTGGAAGTCTCGCGATATACGAGACTACCGCTATAAGACCGGTCGTAAATCCGTTTGGACAAATATGCATGTTTACTCTGCGATTCGGTTTTTCTTCTATACTGCTTTGATAATTACTTTTACTACATGCATTTGAAGCCATGCTAACTAGCCGTAGCCTGTTCAAGACAACCGTAAGTTGCCTCTGTTTACAACATTCTTCCTCGTCTGTCGCCTATTTTCTTGCTCTGGAGCTCCCCCTACAGCTTTGGGGTGCTCACTGCATGGTAAACATACCCAGAGTTGCATTGATCAGCTTTAATGAGGCTCTTTGGGTGGTGAAATTGGTTCCTGACATTTTCCCAACAGTTCCAGATAGAATTACACATCTAGAGCTTCACATTGTACATTTTTAATTCTTTCAACCTAAAAATGATTATTTTTCGCTTGTTGCTCCTTTAAAGGACATGTACTTAAAAAAAACCAGAGTGAATTCATCAGACACGGGAATCTTCCACAGATCCACTGGTCACTAGTTCCACCCTGCTGCAAGGAAACTTCCACCCCCAGTGCATTTTTTAGAGCTGGGACGATACACTTCCTCCCTATTCGAATCCTTTACCATTGCAACTGCAATACTCCCGATTCTTGGATATTGCAGATTTTGTGGAGCTTTTTTTTTTGTCAATTTCACTTAGAAAAAAAAACAAAGGAGCTAGACCAACATTCTGCGGCTACAATGCCAGACAAGACAAAAGTTATAGTTAAGTAAAGTAAAGTAGTAAATAATGATAATAATATATATTGATTTTTGAAAAACAAAGTTTTAATGAAATTTTAACAAATGTGATTTCTAATTATGAAAAAAACTCCAGATATTTGATTTTTTAATATCATTTTCCCACCCCTAGTTCATTTAGTCTGGCATCATTCTTCTGCCTTACCGCTTCCCTGGTCCTGGTTGTGTTAATGCGACAGTTTGGGGTCAAAGTAAGTTTTCTTCATACAGATGCACCAGCAGAGCTCTGATTTTACCTTCAGCTTCCCTCATTTCCTTCATTTTTCCATCATCTGGGCTCGTTACGCCTGAGACATCTGGCTACGGCTGTTGCACTAAGTCAGAGCGTTTAAGTCAGTCTGGATTAAACAAACCTGACTTATGAATTGAGGCTTGATTAGGAGATGGAGCTTGTTTGTCGGGCTCCTCTCAGAAAGACGCAGCAGAGACGGCGGAGGACGTCCTGTACCTAATCGACCTGCTAGAAATCAGCAGCATTCTGCAACCACAGAACCAGACCTGAACCAGGACCTGAAAGATGCATCTGGACCTTCAGTTGCTCCATTTACTGTTAGCCTCATCAGAAATGGTCTCCGTAGAAACATGGTGGTCAAGAAGCTGTTGTTAAGGAAGGGAAATGGGTGAGGTATGTCACAACACCCAAGAACTGGACTGAAGATCAGTTTATTTGTATAGCACATTTTCAGGTTCAAGACAATTCAAAGTGCTCTACATAAACATTAAAATGCAACAATATAATTATTTAAACATAAAATCATTGAAAAGATTTAAAGCAAGAGAAGTTAAAAGATACCGTGCAGATTTCATTCATAGATTCATTTAGTTGGTTTCTCAATGATCTTAGATATAAAAGAGAGGTTAGAGACCGGTCTGTAGTTGTTCATTATAGAGGCATCTAGAGTCCTTTTCTTTAGGAGTGGCTTAACAGCAGCTATCTTTAATGACTTGGGGAAAATGTACTCACTGGCTTATAGCTGACAGCAGCCATTAATATATGCACATCAAAATCATAGAGCTTAGTTTGAATTAATAACAATAACTAGCCACCAAAGCAAACAAAATCTCACCTGTCCAGCAGGAAACTTGCCTTCACAGCATCGGACTCCAGACCAAAACTGTACCGAAAGCTGATATTGATTCATGTTTGTGCTCTGTTCTTTGCCTTGTGAAATAAACTTTTCTTGTTGCTTCCCATTCAGCTTGGCTTAGGTTCCTCTTCTGCCATTCCTGGTAAATCCTTTTTCTCATGCTACATTCGGTGACGCACAGGTAGTGAGTGCATGGTATAGGAGTCGTAAACAGGAAGAAGAGGCAGTAACTCCAACCAGTTTGGTCCGAAATGTTGGATTAGCCGACCTTTTCCAGAACTTCATCATAACCTGGATGGATTTATTGCACTTTTTAAAATTAATCCAAGTTTACTAATAGCTGCCTGGATGTGATGTGTATGTAAACCAAACTGGAAAAAAGTGTATCTAGAGGGCATCTTGTTTTTAAGTATTTTAAAACATATTATTTCTCTTTGACTTTTAACTCAGCCTGAAATGCTATTTTTTACTATTCCATCGTTATTATGGAATTATAATGACCTTCTATTTTTGTTTGTTTTACCTTTGTTGTGTACATCACTTTGGCCATTGGTGTTGTTATTAAAGTGCTTTACAAATAAAATAGGATTGGTTAGGATTGGGTTGGGTTGATAGATGGATTGCGTCCTAAAATATTTTTTACATGTAACAGTACTGATGAAGACACAACCAACTTCAAGCCTAAAAAAAAATACGACTAGCTAAATTCTGTTTGGAGCCAAGATCAGAATGAAATTATCTCCATCCATTGAACTTTATATACTGTAACTTGGAAATGGGAAGTTGATTTTAGCTTCTTGTTCAGCTCTTAACAAATTCATATCAGTAGTTACAAAGTACGCTTAGGAAATAAATTATTTAATTATGCTCTGGCAGTGCTTTGTACATATTGTATAATATATTTCAAACAAGCCTTTTATTTTATTTTTGTTGTTTCAAAAGGAGTTTGATATTCTTCCTATTTCTACATGCATATACATCATGAGCAGATACAGTCATTCTACAACCCTAAAAACAGACCAAACATAGATTAAAACTAGCAAAATCTCTAAAGATTACTAACTTAAACTAAATACAGAGAAAAGCAGATGCAGAGAATACTGGGCTGCATTTCTGTTTATCTGGCAGAGGAATTAGAAAATTATCTCTGACCTGTATATTATCCGCTGGCTGTTGTTACTTTACTGTTACCCATTGTTGCAATTTTTTCTTATCTGCCACAAGATGGAAAACCAGTGTTATGCAAAGAGGGACTCCGGCTTCCTCCCACTGTCCAAAGACATGCATGTGAGGTTAATTGTACACTCTAAATTTATCCCTAGGAGTGAGTGAGTGTGTGAGTGGTTGTCTGTCCATCTATATGTGGCCCTGCAACAGACTGGCGACCTGTCAGGGTGTACCCCGCCTTTCGCCTGCAAATAGCTGGGATTGGCTCCAGCCACCCCCCCCCCGCGACCCACTCCGATTAAGCGGTTGAATGCGATGAATGAATGAATGGAATTGAACACAAAGATTACAAAGATTACAACCTATTTCCATTGGATTCTACCACAGTTGACTTCTTTTATCTTTTAATATACTGTTTTTCAATTTTATTGTTTTATTCTGTGCTTCTTTTACAAGAGATATTATATCTTTTATAACTATCTTTGAAACATGTTAAGTGTGTTGTTTGGAATGCCCAGGGTTGTGTACATCACTTTGGCCAACCGTGTTGCTTTAAAAGTGCTTTATAAATAAAGTTGGATTTAATTGGATTGGCTGTATGAAAGCAAGTTTTTAATAATGAACTCAGTAGCAAAGTAAGCTGGGCTTTGTCATCTTCAGGTAAAGTAAATGTGTGTATCAGTCACTAACATTTAGAAATCATGTTTGTATCTGCAACCATCTCAAATGCTGGGCATCAGTCCAAAGACCTTTGCTATTGAAATCCTCACCAGTGTTTATTCTTATTTTCCTTCTTTGCCTTTCCCAGTTTGTTATTCCTCTTCAAGTTTCCAGTTTTTGAACGGGGTCAATTTATGGATTGTTGTTGATTCTTGTATAACATAGCAAATAGGATCCTGCATTTTTCAAATGTGTACCCTTAAACTTCTCACAAAACAGTATCAACAACCACTGATTCTTCCACTCCTTCTTTATTTTGGCCCACTGAACAGTATGCTGCTTTTATTTGCCTTTTATGGTAGTAATATTGCAATTACCCGGCCTAAAGGGACATGCTACTCAAGTATATAAATTGTTTACTCTTAGATAATACAAACATAACTCTACACTAAAGAGATTATGTAGCTTTTTTGCCATGCTGCACACAATATGTATTTATATGCTAAGACCCAGTTGATAAAAGTGAGTTTTTTCTCTGATGCTTTATTAACAATTACAGGGACCCTGTGCTAAAAAATTTCTTCAAGGAACGCCAGAGTGAGTGGATTTGACCTCAAGTAGGAGGCGACTCGTACATAGTGTTCAGACTGTAAGTGTGAAGCTGCGTCCGTTTGACATGTCAGCACTGATTTACATAGAAGGAAAAGAGTACTGTTCTCACCAGTGAATCTTTAAAGTCTCAAAGCTAAAAAGAAAAGGACAGAACTTGGCACATGGCAACAAACTTGATAAAACTTTTCCATAATAGAAATTGGCCTGTTATTTTATTTATTTTGTTAGATTATTGGCAATATGATTACACAGTAATGATATGATTCTGAATAGAGTCATTCAGCTCAGCTAGTACTTTACTATTCTGAGCTTATGCATGAATATCTTGACATAATTTGTATAAAGTGACTTCTACCTACCTACCTTCAACATATGACATTCTTTTGGGGGCTTCACTCTGCAGTGACTGTTCTTTCTCAGTGTTTCACCATGTTTCACAAGACAATCATTACTGTCATGCAACGTGCTCCCGTGCTGTCCTATATTTGTAGCAGGCTTGATTTGAAGACGGAAGGGAGGAAATATGAGACAACAAGATGTAAAAAGGCTAAATTGTTTTCAGTTTGGCGCAGTTCAAAACTATAATCTTAATACTGTATTTTTCTTCCGATGTAAAACTGAATGAGCTCAACGACAGCATCTAAGCAGAAAGCAGCAAGTTTACACATCCAGTCCTCAGAGCTGAACAAACAGGCTAATGTTTCATATTAGCATTATAATGTGAACCAGTATGTGTTGATGGGCACTAGTAAAAAACAGATGTTAGCTTAAGTTGGGCTGGGTGGTATAAAGACTAATCTCTGTCCTATTCTTAGCCTCATAGAATAATTGGCCAGGCCTCATTAGGATACCTGCTTAACTCTGCTCTCTGAATGCTTTTGATTTACTACTGTATATCCTGTATTGCTCCAAAACCTTAAAAAATAACTTTGGCAATCATTCAACAAGGCTAACACCATATTTCTCCCAAAGAAGCAAATTACATTTAATTCCTTAAATTATTTACCTTAAAGCTGCATTCAGGACTTGTTTGATGACACAGTCAGATCTGTTGTGTGCATTTCTAGAGCTGGGATGCTCTGTCATGTTGCACGCTGACTAGCAGAGAGAAACAAATTGTCTGTTTCTAAGGAGAGACAGAGACAGAGCAAAAGATAAGGCATGAGTCAAGACAGACTATTTTTCACTGTTTGGAGAGATCTCACGGTACAGGTAGGATGTTCTAGAGGAAATAGTTACTAATTTATCATCCGTCAATGGCATTTTCAGATATTTTACAGCCCATCCTGAAACTTTAGAGTGAGACATTGGGCATTTATTAGACATCCTAGAAGACATTTTTATAAACATCATTACTTTAAATAGCAGAACCCCAATTGATTAGATAGAAAAAGTCACACTATATAAACATAACCTGGAAAAATACATATAGATTTGACACAAATAGAAAAATGTCTGTCTAATAATAGTAAAACAGCAAGGTTTTTTTCTTTTTTTTTTAGGATTACATAATGGCTAAATAAACATGTGCGGACAGGTGTACTTAAACATACACTCAAACACTCAAACACTCAGGCCTACAAAGTAACAGAAATGTGCTGAGTGTGCAAAGCAGCCTTGACCCAGTGCCTCTGACTCACACAGCACTGGTGCTTGTACAGTACAGAGCTGTCAGGCATGTAGAAATATGCACGCGCACTCTTGGAAACATGCAGCATGCCCGTACGCCTTCCTAGAGTCAGAGCAGGGCTAGCTGCGATAAGGCAGCATGCGTTTGTACAGTTTCACCAGCCACTTAATCCCCGTTGGCCAGAGAAGGAGGACGAAGCGAGAGAGCGCAGATATGAAAATGAGAGACAGAGAGCCCACTGATGATTTTAGCAGAAGCCTTATCTCAACGGGCTTTGTTTTGGACGCAGACGGTTTATCAGCAGCAAACATTCAGGAAGAGGAGGGAGGCGGTGAGAAAACAGCCTTGGTCACCCTCCAGGGAGTCGCTCTGAGTGGATCCAGACGGCGTTTCTGCAAAGTGCTTGTGGAAACTATTTCTATTCTTTCCTCTCTCTCTCTCTTTCTCTCACACACATATACAGTTCATTAAGTGCCTCTTACCCCAGTTGCCCCTTCCCTCCCTCATTTTCTAGACCTATCTCCATTTCTCTCTGTCTCACCTCAGTTCACCTCACCCTTCTTAACTTCAGTTCAGCTCTGATGTTAGAGGTTGGAGTTGTTTGAGGCTAGCACAGGAAGAGAAGGGGATGAGGGAAGACAGGAGTAAAAACAACAAGGGGTTCGTGCAGACTGAAGGAAGAGAGGGAAAGGAATGAGGAAGCAGCGAAGGAATGATGCAAGGGAAGTGAAAACGTGCAGGTGGGTGAGCAAAAGAGACGGGGAAAGGGGAAGCAGTGTCAGAGCGAGGAGGGGAACTGAGGGTGGGATGGGGAGGAGGTGGGAGGTGGGAAGTAAATGGGGAGGGAGGGAAGGGAAACTGGGACAGCAGAGTTCAAATCAGTCCAGAGCAATTGAAGAGAAATAGAAACTTTTAAAAAAGCCTTGATGCAGACAGAGATAAGGACATGTGGGTCAAACATAATTAATCAAGAGGCGTACACACTCATAGAAATATGCATTTGTTTATTGTTTAAACCAGAACAGATCTAAAATATGACTATAAAGAGAGAGGGGTGAGCTGAGGGTATATTCTTTAAACATGTGTGTCTCCTGTAGCTGCAGAGTCAGACTGGTCTGTATGTAACACTGAGAGTCCATGAGAGTCACTGCATTATGGATTAGGGACACTGCTTCACAGAAGTCATTCATGAGCTCTTAAAATGTCCCCTAATTACGCTTATATTTCATCACAGCAGACTGTTTGGGCAATCTGAGGACACTGTGAACCAAGGTGAGCTTGTAAGCTTGTGATGGGGCTGCTGATCAACATGAGTCATGGTGCATGCTCTTATAGCCAATTGTGCAAACAGTCAGAGTTTAAGTCCAAAGTTTGATCAAGTTGCAACAATAGATTGATTTAATGGAAAATGATTTGATGTTGGCACTCAGCGGCGGTGTTGATGCATGCCAAGTTCACAAAGTCCAACTGGAGCTGAAAGAATCTGATGCAGAATAACTTCCATTTTGGTGAAGATGGACCCAACAAGTCAGGATCCACAAAATTTATTTAGCAATTATATATGTTTCCTAGTGATATCCTTAGTAAATGTATTTGTTAAATGAATTCATAGATTAACAGCCAGATTTAGCTAGGTGCTAATTTCCATTTCCCCACAAAAGAATTGTAGGCATCTAATTCATATCAAGTGAATTGTTCAGTGTAGTGCCCAGATGTGAGATCCAAACCTCATGCCAGTTCTCCGTAATGCTTTTGTCTCCAGAATCGACGAGCAAGGATGAACCAAGAATGGGAAACTATCAACTTCCAAGGACTGTGATGTGATTGTCAAATCCTTATTGATTCCTTATTGAGGATTGACTGCGCTCCTCAGTACCTTTTTTTATTTGGCTGTTTGCTACTTGTCCTCTTTTATCTTTTGCTTTAATTTGCTACTGCTGCTGTCACCACAACCAAGTAGCTTAACCTGAACTGACCTGACCTGACCAAAACAAGAGTGGATTTGATATTGAAGATAGTCTGTGGAAATCTGGATTTATAGCCAGATTTATCCATCTTAATTTGAGGGATGCAAATACTTCTTTATAAACAGCATCTGAAGTTATATGTTTAGTAATGCATTGCGGAAAAAGCTTATCTATTTTGTGCAACAAGTAAAACCCAAACAGACAGCTGTGTAATCTGTGCTATGGAAATATGAGCACTGCTGGCCTCAAAGCAATAAGTTGATGGTTTGCATCATATGCACAGCTAAACTGACAATAAAATAGTAGCACATTCTCACATACATGTGCTAAGAGCAAGGCTGCTCTTGATATAAAAACACCCAAAGTAATAAACATATTGGAAAAATTCAATTCTTTAAAGGGTCAAATGTGACCTGAAGAGACTACTGACCTGCAGCAATTCAGACCAAGGCAAACAGCCAAAATGTAAACCCGAATCTAAAGTTCAACCTGTCAAACAGCTCATAAATATCTTTGTTTCTAATACACCTGGCCAATTTGGACTCAAGTCATATCCCCCTCTTTTTTCTATTCAAGATGTTGAGTTGGCAGAGGAAAACCTAGAACTTTACGCCCTCTGAAAGATATGCGCATGTTGACTGGGTCAAGACAACAGAAATGGGGCAGAAAAAAAGGTTGAGTGAAGAACATCAATATACTGCAACATCTTCACATTGTAAGTAGGTTTTTGCTGCTGTATTAATGATTCTAATATCACATATGGTACTTTGAAGCACTTTCACCCTGCTTGACATGCCTAATTAGAAGTTGGCAAAAGTAGAGGGGGCTAAAATGAAAGGTAGTGAGCACACTGAGCCTGCCACACAGCAGCAGCCTAAATAAATGCCCTTCCTATTTGAGAAAAGGTGTGATATGCATGTGCATGCTACAATTTGTGCCTCTTGTGCTACAATGTATTTGCTTTTTAACCACAAATGCAACAGGCTTAAAAGCTGAAAGCTGCTTCTCCATGTTTGGTCTGGACTCTGGTCTGGATGAGTTGACCTGAGTCTTTGGATGTAAGAGTTCTGGCAGGTTTATATTCTCTGAACATATCACCAATGTATTCTGTCATATTCTGGAATTTATAAACAATCACATTAAAAGTGCATGATCACATTAAAATATGTCACTTTCACACCTCATTTGGACCAGATCACTGATGAAAAACATCAGGAGATATTTTAGCCTTGTGAACTGACACAAGTGTGTCTTTGTGAGTTAAGGAAGAAAATGCCCCAAAGCTAACTTACATACATATTTTAATTATTTATGTATTTATTTATTTATTTATTTATCTATTTATTTGTTTATCTATTTTATTTTTGTCAAATTATTTATTTGAGCAAAACAGTACCCATCCAAGAACCATCAGCTAAAGCTGGCCACATGCTGTCACACAAGCTAAATAGTGGGTTATTGGAAGACAGTCTTTTCAGAAATGCATGCAGCTTCCTTTCTAGTCAACTTGTGGCCCCAATCAGTACAAAGTGATATAACTTTTTTCACTGTTTTGCCCTCGGTCCTGCTACAGAACGAGAAGAATGGCGAGATGACAACTAACGTGTTCATGAATCTGGTAAGAGCATGAAAACATTCATCTTCATCTCTGAGCCTCACTCTGACTCCTCTCATAGCTGCTATATCACTCCGGCCTTCAATGGACCTGTCACTTTTTATAACCGCTAGTTATTTTCTCCTTTATCTCTGTTTGTGGCAGCGGTGTATGAGTGTGCGTCCACATCAGTGGGGTTTACGAAATGCTTGTCATGAGCAAGAAGAACGAGGATGAATCAACTTTTTGCCTCCTCTGCTTTATAATTTCTTCCTTTTTTCTCCTTCACTGCTGCCCTCCTTTCATCCTTCATCGTCACCAGGCGTGGACAGACTACAGGTTGTCATGGAGCCCAGCGGAATATGACAACATCAAGGTTTTGAGGATTCCCCCAAACAAAGTGTGGCGTCCTGACATCTACCTTATAAACAAGTGGGTGCCACATCTTCTCACTCATCATCCATTAGCGTGAGATGGAAGCTATATGTTAGATTTCCTGACCGCAGCTACCAACAACACATCGCCCATGTTTGCGTAATGATTTTATTCTGTCTTATGATTGATGCTAGTTAGCAACTGTTTGCAGCTCAGACAGCTTCAAGCTTCACATTTTGATGTTGTTATAAAGTAAAAAATCAGTTCTAACCGGACAAAATCATTACTTAATTAGAGTGCTCTAGTCTGTCTAGAGTAAAAGAAATGTGAAGCTCTTAAAACAAAGAAAATGGAATTTGGGGTTAAATAACTCCTGCATTTATATACCAAGAAGACTCAAATAGGCCTGGTTACAACACAAATCCTCCAAGATTTTATCTGTTTATTAAAAGTGTTTGTCCTCCTGACGACCAGTTCAAATTTGTCCTCTTTGGAAGACATTTATAAACCTAAAGTCCTTAAACAGATGTTACTCCTCGATAAGCGGGTGATGATTTGTCCTCAAGAAAAAAAAGATTACTGCACATAATAGTGTTTCACATATATGGAGTCCACTGAAGATGACAGAAATACTTTAGAAATAAACTTTTTAAAAGATGTTTTTAGTGTTCTCATTACCCTCCAAAAAATTGTGACTGAGCAACTTTTTGTCCCCTCGGTAGTCAGGAGGATATTAAAACTGGCAAATCCCCAATGAAGCTGCTCTCATTCATTTATTTTCCCGTCCTTTTTCAAAAGGCTACCCACGTGAAAATTCTGACTGAGAGCGGCCCTTTAGGAGCGCACGCCAACCTGCAGTCACGTAAGGCGTTTCCAGACTCCTGTAATGGAATATTGATTTTATAACCACGGCATCATCTGACAAAATCCATTCAAATAACTGAGAAAATGTCTGCAGGGAATTTGGATAAACTTTCATATAAAATGATCTTCCAGGGAGAAAGTTAGTACAGAAAGTCTCCTCTTTGTTTATTACACAGTTCACAGCACCATGACATTAGGCGCGCTCAGTTAACAGCTCCGGTGATGGAAAGTTTATTCAGTTGAATTAGGAACAATATAGGTTTAGATAAAATTTAAAGAATTAGCTCCACAACACTTCCCACCCTCCACATCTATACTGGATCAAAAATGACGGTTAATTAAGAGGTCCAATCAGACTCTAATTGTGGTTTGACTCCACTGAGGATGTAACTGATGAGTGACTGAAGGGATAAAAGGTTATGAGAAGAGGTCTGTTGGTTGTTATTGATTCTGTTGACAGTCTCAAACCAGAATGTGTGAAAGCCTTGTTGGTCCAAAAAGAGCACAATTAGAACTCAAATATCATAAATATCATCACTTCGAGCACTGCTAAAAATCTGCATGTCTTCATCATCCTAGCAAGCCTTAATTTAACTGTTAACAAAAGTTAAATTAAGGCTTTTTTAACATGCCTATATTTCTCACAACTTATAAGAATATTATAATATAAATATTAACAAAGTTGATGGTGATGTTACACTGCAGAACTGAGTTTTAGCCTCATCTGACTTAATAAGGTTCACAGACCTTAAATATCAGCATCACTGTTGTTGAGCATATCCTTATTATAACTCTGCCAGATTAGCAGCACTCTGAGTATTAATGATTATATTGTTAACAATTTCTCATGTTTGACTCTCTAGGGTAAATTGTGATGATAGAGTGATCTATGAAGGTTTTCTATGCATTACATTTAAGGTTTTCCTAAGACTCTATGGTAAATACACAATGATTGATCCATGTTAACGTAATATTTTTGCACATTTTCATAATAAGATAAGAGATCTACCACTACTTTGTTGCTAAGAGACTTCTCTTTTGACTTAGAAGTTGTAAAGCCACTTCCTCTTAAACTCTCTACCCAATCAGAGAGCTTTAATTGACACGAATACCCAATCAAGAGCAGCAGGTGACAAGCAGTTATATGTCTGTCTGAAATAAAAAAAAGAATGGTGACAGTCGAGGTCCTGTCACTGTGCTTCTGATTGATCATGTACCCTGGAGACATGGCCATGGGTCAGTGTGCATGACTCTTCCCTGGGGAGGCTGTGGTTCAGTCCCATGTGAACCCTCTTCCATCCTGCCACATAACAGTCCTCTATAGCTGGAAAAAGTCCAAGGAGTTTTTGACGCACTGTGGTGCCAAAAACAAGCTGATTCTTAGTTTGTTTTGTGAGGATAGTAGGGACATGGTAGAATAAATAACTAAATAGAGTAAAACACCTGGAGGAAAAAGTGTAAATATGTAAATAGTTTCAGTTCCGAATTTCTTTTTCTTGAAAGTCAAGACTTGAGAGAATGATATCGAGATGAGAAAAGACTTGGTCACTGTTGGTCTTTGTGTTATTCCTACCAAGTACTGTTAGCAATAAATTCTGTTTTGATGGTGCTATATCTTCATTTTGCATTATTTTAGCCTCATAATGCAACATCTAAGGCTGTTGACTTGTGCTTTAAAAGAGAAAAAGAGAAAAAATCGCCAGAAAATATACAGACCAAAAATATCAATAATGAAAGGCTTAGACTTTAAAGGGTTAATGCTCATTTTGGTGCTAGAATAAGAAATGCTGGGGGCCATTGTGCATCTTGTATGAACAGACAGAAGATGTAATATGAGCTCTGTATTTGTTTCGCTCCCTCTCACAGTAATGACGGCCAGTTTGACGTGGCCTTGTATGTCAACGTCCTGGTTTACAGTGACGGGACAGTTAACTGGCTCCCTCCAGCCATCTACCGTAGCTCCTGCTCCATTCAGGTACTCCCATAACTCACATCCAGTTTGTTATCGGCCTCCACGTGTTGCTGGTTAACTCTCATCATTTCATACCCAAATAGTGTTTTACTTCCATTCAACCGTTCGCAGGTGGAATATTTCCCTTTCGACTGGCAAAACTGCAGCATGGTTTTCCGCTCGTACACCTACGACGCCTCCGAGGTGGACCTGCAGTACTTTCTGGATGATGATGGCAACGAGATCCAGGAGATTGTCATAGATGAGAACGCTTTCACCGGTTGGTGCTGAGCTGGTTTTTCTGCACCTTTAAATCTCTGTTGTCCATATTGATGTGCACTCAGCTTCCTTACGTTGCACTCGTCTTTCTCCACAGAGAACGGAGAATGGGCCATCTGTCACAAACCTACAAGAAAGAACATAAACGCCGACCTGTACGAGGACATCACTTTCTATCTCATCATAGAGAGAAAGCCTCTATTCTACATCATCAACATCATTGTGCCCTGCATCCTCACCAGCGTCTTAGCTATATTTGTCTTCTACCTGCCTCCTGGAGCAGGTCAGCACATTTGATATGTTTTGACATCACTGCCAAGAAGGAATATGGGATGTGATGCCCAGTAAGAGGTCACAAGAAGAAGCATGTGTCTATAAAAAGCCAGGACCATCTTTAAAACAATTTATTGATATACTGTAGATGGAGGGAAAGTCTACTTCGTCAGCATTTGGCCTTGTGTGGCGACACTTTCAGATGGACTTTTCACTGACATTGCAGAAAATACACATTCATTGTACGGCAGCAGGATTTATGAAAAACATTTTGAGCATCATGTCGCGCTGGCAGGATAACGTTTTCTGTTTTTCTCTCTTCACAGGAGAGAAGATGACTCTCTCCATTTCTGTCCTCATTGCTCTTACCGTCTTCATGCTGCTGCTTGCTGACAGAGTCCCCGAGACTTCGCTCGGCATCCCGATAATCGTCAAATACGTCTTGTTCACCATGATCCTGGTCACCTTCTCCGTCATCCTTAGCGTGGTGGTTTTGAACATGCACCATCGAACTCCCAGCACGCACATCATGCCAAACTGGGTTAGAAAGGTACGGATTTCCTGTCAAAGTTAATATTTCCGTGGAAAAGCCGGGGTCGTCATATTTTCGAACCTTTAATATTCAGGTGTTCATCCACATCCTTCCTAAATACATCGGCATGATGAGACCAAACCCAGAGGAGCCTCTGCTGGAGGATGAGTCTTCTGAGGACGGCACGCCCATCCGGGGCTTCACTGGGCGGCAGCCTGGAGGCGAATACTTCATTCGCAAGATCAACCCAGACCTTGTGTTACCCTGGAGAGGCAGGTAAAGCTGCCTCATACAAATAACAAACCCGTCACCAGAAAATATGGAACTTTAAAAGTTATGAGTCCTCATAGATCATTTAGTTTGGATTTAAGCTCTATGCAAATCGAAGAACTTTCCCGGTGCACAGAGCCACTGGCCTTTCTTCAAGAGGGGATAAGAGAAAAAGATGAGTTAGCATTTTGTCAAAGGGTATATAAACTGATGGGGACATGCCCCTGGGCCTTCTTTCTAAAAGAAAGTTTATATATAAAAGAGTATGAATGATGAGAAAATTATTTTGCAAGTACTCCAAAGAGACCAAGAACAGCATCTGATTCAATGAGGGGATTCCTCTTTTTGGCATGTTGCACATCTTTGAGGTGACAGTGGAAGTTTTATGCTTGTGAAAGATCAAACTGTCTTTTTAAATGCCAACACTACTAAAAATTCCAGCTGAAGTGAAACCCGTCACGGTAATTCATCCTGGTTCAGCCCCTCTCCAAGCCGAGATGTGCCAATCCTGACATTACACCGGGGAAAAGCTATTTCTTTTAATGTTAATAAAAGCCAGCCCCGGCATGAATCTTCTTTGTAGAGCGTGCCAGAGTGTGAACGTTGGATCTGGTGCCAGATCTGCTATTATAGTAAAGTACATGGCGTGCTAGAGTTGGCAGAATTACAGCCATCATCGCACCAACTCAGAGAATTTGTCAACTATGTTGTGGATGTGTACTTCCTACATGCTCCATGCTTAAAGCTGTTATATAAAAAGTGGCATGAAGAGGAAAACCAGTGGGGATTAATGATCTAGATACTTGGCAGATTGTCTTCTTAAGCAGTTTGAGTACATTTGATATAAGCAGAGACAGCTCCCAGATGGCTCGTTTGATGTGGGAACATTGCTGTGGTTGAGGATAGGGACTGATCTATAACCTGGACCTCTATGACCTGCATGTGCAAGAGATGGTGTTGCAGGGAATGAGCGTTCCAGTTGGTGCCAAAACTAAACACAATGCAAAGATGATGTATTTTTTGAATGAGGTGTCTTGATTTGGTTGAAATTTGAAATTACTGCTGTGTTTTTAAGTCCTGCTTGGGGAAAGCTTTATGAATATAGCTATGTTGTTGATCATGATGGGGGAAAGTATTAAACAGTCTAATCTGGGTCAGAGTCGACTTTGCAAGGTTCATGATGGTCTGAAGCTACAGATGATGGTTTGTGGTAACCATTAATGTTAATTTCATGAGTTTGGTCAGATCAGCAGTGTATTGTTTTAACAAATAAAAGTTGACCGACCTCTTCAGTATAGTTGAAATAGGTGAGTTATATAAAAATTAATTCATCAACTACTTTTTGAGAACTATGAAATTCATCACATAAACAGATTTGTTTCTCCATTTATTTAATCTGGCTTTAAACATGTTATGGTGAATTATGGGGATTTTTTTGTAACTGGAGTTTGGGGATTTTAATTGATCTATTTGATATTGTCATACACAACAATACAGTGACCTCAAAGGGAAATGTGTTTTTTCTGGGCTTTAGCAAAGTTGCTCATTTCCACCTGCAGTCCATATGCAGGTGAGTGTTAAAACAATCCCTTCAATATAGGTTAAGATAAAAAAAAAAACACACAAAAAACATTAAACATAAAACATCCAGCCTAACTAACATGCAGACTGCAGTGCAAGGTTTTACCCGTTGGGTTTGGGCTGAATTTCTTTCATTTTCTGTGGGCTCAGGTTGGGCTTGGGCTTATGCTGTAAATGAGTGGCCAGGTGATGATTTTCCATTACTACCAGAAGGATGGGGATGCCAATTTTATATCTTTGTTCCAACTTCTATGTGCCCTCTAACCTGCGTTCATCATAAAAAATATATTATGAATTTATAAATGCCTCATTTCTGACAAAAAGCAAAAGATACCAAATAATGTCAAGCAGTAAACAGATTCAAGCTTTTAAAAAGCTGCCAGTGAAAATCTCGGGTCTTGTTCGACCTAAATTTTGAGGTCAGATTAGAGCTCTAATACGGACTACTCAGACAGTCAGACACAGAGTAGCCATTTGAAAAACTGCTGTTTTTTGATAATTCAACATGGCTTCATTTTTCAGCCTGTTGGTGCTGTTCTGTCTTCTAACAAAACACTGAATCTTTTTATGGCCAAACAGAGAGGTGTCTTTCACGGCAATTTTTTCACGGCAACAATCTCTTTGCTTGCCCAATAGAATATTATGAGTGGTAGATGTGAGTGGTAGATGTGATGCCGATATCTGGATGTTTGTTGTCAAGAGTAAAGGAATAAAACCTTAAGTCATTGGAAGTAGTTTTATTGCAGTGATTCATTATTTCATTTTAATGACTAATATACGTCAAAATACCCCCCCAATCCCCAAACCATAAAAGGTCACCTTCATTGTTAGCTCCCCTGTAATCTTTCAGTAGGCCTCAGCCTTGCCATTCAGATCTGGCATCATAAACACCCAAAGCAGTTCCATGAACCGACCTGGTTGTCCTGATTCAAAGGCATCACATTCAGTCTCAGTGAGCTCCACACCCCCATCTACAGTCGCCAGGCACTAAGCCTTTGTTTAGTTTAGGCATTACAGGGTAATCCCTTAGAAAGGAGGTGGATGGAAGACCATTGCTGAGTGATTGAGGCACAGGAGACTTTCATTGCTTTGGAAGTGGTAGCAATAGTAGGTACAGTATGTCTACTCTGTTAGACAGAACGTACTGTAGGTATTTGTTTGAATTATTGTTTTTGGATTAAAGTGTAAAAAAAATCTGTTTCATTATCCAAATTCAGATGTTTGTATGTGTGTACATATCTATTTATATTTCTGATGTAAGACCATAATTCTTCATGAAGGACAGAAGCCTGGTCCTGACTGTATTTGCCCCAGACTGGGGCTCCTGGAGCATTAAGGACTGCCGATCTCCCCGAAAGGCAGCATGACTTCAAACTTTTTTTTCTCAGGTGTCATTTGTGCTGCAGACAGGGACTTTAGAGTGATGCAACGAGGAGTCAGGATGAAGGAGAAGAGCAAAATTTAACTTATAGTTCCTTCATTATACACATGGATCACAGCTGGTTCTCTGTGTTTATTCAGGTTTTAAGATGAAAGCATTAATAGATGCTTCATATGACTGACTCGACTATGATGTTACACAAGTTCTTACCCTTTAGTTGGACCTAAAAAGACCTCATGTAGAGCAGCTTATGTAAAATACAACTGAGTGCAGATGGAGTTTAGACATAAAAAAACAAGGGAGCTGAAAATGCAGTCCAAACACACTCGCAGGCAATACGTTATTTCAGGTCAAAGTTAGGGATGAATAAGAATTTCGCTTTGGCTTGGGTTATTAGTCCCGTTTCATCTGCCATGATGAATGTGACACAGTTAAATGCTCTTATAATGATACTCAGTGCAAGCTGGTGTGTGTGGTCCAGGTTTTACTTCCATTTTAGGTTCAGATTAGATTCTGGTTATACATAGGCAGGTGGTAATTACGGTACGGAAATGACAAAGTCAAGGTAATGCCCTCTTAATTCATGACTGTATGAGTGTGTGCTTTTTTGTGTGTGTCACAGTGTGCGGCTCTGCATGAATCAGTGGTAATGAATCCAAGCCCAGGAATGTACCTGGTATGCCGATGTACATCACCACATACTGCTGCTCTCAACTAATCTGTTCCTACACACACACACACACACACACACACACACATCACCCTTCTGTCAGTAGCTGGTTCATTTAAAATGTCCAGCAGTCCATGTGATGTCACGCTGTCTGTCTGTGACGCTGACAACTTGTGTCCTGCTGCGTGGATGCCGTCCTCTCTGGTGCCACAGTTTCTGCACATTGTTAACACCGTACACACCATGACTGTACACAAGGAGCTCAGAGACGGCCCACTGTGACAGTTGCATTTTAACACATGGGTTAAAAGCACCTATAAACTCTGCACATTTTACAAACCGGAGAAACCTTCAATGCTTGTTTTATGTGCAACATCTTCATTAGATAAGACTCTTCTGTTCATGTTTTGGCGTCTCTTACAGTTCAGCAGTGACATTTAGCTCAAGGATAGATATGTATTCTAGGTATGCACACACATGCCGACCACGGCTATATACGTCACTTGTTCTTTAGGCCGTGTTGATGGATCAATCGTGCTGTAATATCATTTGACGCAAGAGCACCATTTTAAACTATGGAAAACAATGCGCTTTAAATTAAGGCGTATTTTCTTTCAGATTCATGAGATTTGACATGTCGCATCAAACGAGGTCAGCAGGAGGAAGTCGAATCTTTGCTAGAGAGTGGTTTGTTAGAATTATTCAAAATCAGACTTCTGCTTGTTTTTTATGATTTATATAGATAGATAGATGGATAGATGGATAGATAGATAGATAGAT
>JAVQJG010033117.1:0-10197 GCA_036024015.1 Craterocephalus amniculus
CAAGTCAGAAAAATGGCAACAATTATTGTTTACTTGCCTAGATTTCTGTTGTTCTGGGTAACATTGTTAACGTAAACGCAGCGTGATTGCATCACCAGACTCACATCTGTGAGCAACGCAGCTGCCAGCAGAGGATCAGACGCGCGTTTTTTTATCGATGTGAAAGGAGCCAAATGCCGATTGATCGCAGGTTAACTCAGCTTTGAAAAACCTGCGTCGACGCGCTAATTTCAGTGTGAAAGTGGCTGTAGTTAACCAGCTATTACTTGGCCACCTCCTCAATGAAGCAATTTATGCTCACTCATAGTTTATCAGTCCTTTCATTATTTCTTCTTTCAGAAATGTAACAATTAAGTGCTTAAATCGAGAAGGTTATGTCTGCAGCCCCGGAGACCACAGGTTTAGACCCGCAGATCTTTTGCCATTTCCTCATAAACCAAACAAACATGGACGGCGACTGGAGTGTAAGTATTAATCAACAACATGAATTACATTATATGTGTTTAATACTGTCAAACTGCTGTTGTCTTTCATGAGAAATTTAAATAGCTATAGTTTTACTCAAAGTTACAATGTTTTTCTTTGTACATTTTACTGAAACGTGCTGAAAACTACGTCGAACTTTGTTGGTTGATAATTAACATAACTTATTGTTTGAAATAAGTTAAGCTAATTGTTTGACTGACATAGTTTCAAAACGTCATGATGTTTCAGGACATTAATTAAACATTACATCAATGGTGTGTGTTTTTTTAATTGGAATTGGACTACTTTTTGTAAAAGAGTTGTTGCAGAGATATATTAGCAGTTATAGGCCTCGATTTATTAACCATTTCCGTGTACTAAAACAGGTGCAGACGGCTTTGCTCCGCTAAAATCGACCCAAGCTAATCTATCAAAGCTCTCAAGCTTGAGATATATGGAAATATGGAATAGCGCAGCAGTTTAGCCCTCATCATAGCTCAGTGCCTATGTTTTTTTTCATTACTAAGATAAAAAGCAGGGCCCCTTTTGAGTAAATGGTCTTATGTAATGGAAAACAGTTCAAACTACATCACTTAAGTGTGGAGCATGTGTGTGAGGTGAAAAGAATTTATCCTAAAGTTTCAGACTGAGATGGCATATAATTATAAAAAGGCTGTTTTCAATTCAGCTCAATGTGGAACGGATTGGCACTAAAGGCCCGTTTATGCTCCCTGACGGACGTAATTTGCGGCGTCTGTTCCAAACGTCTTCATGCGTCGCTGCCTACATGCTTCCATGCGTCGTTTCTGTTGCTACGGCTAACCTCCGCTAAGCGGCAGTGCTGAGTTTATTCTAAACTCCGCGATACAACGTTAGACTCAAACATCGATTGGCGGCACAAACGCGCTGCTATTAAGTTGTTTCTAACCACCGACACACCCTGAACACTTGTAGAACTTTATTTCAAAAGCTTGTGCAACTTCTAATGTTTTTTTCACCGTCTTCGTTCTTCTTCTACGGTTTTCTTCTTCCTGTTTATCTTTTTCTTCTTCCCTGGTTTGTTTCTGCTCCACTATGCTCAACACTGACCCCGCGGTTTCCGGTGGTATTACTCCGTCGTCTGCGTCGAGTGACGGATGTGCAAGGAGCCTGAAAACGCACCAAAAACGCACGAAATTGACGCAGAAGACGGACGAAACTTTCCGTGCGTGTGCGTATCCGTCATCTGCGTCAAGCATAAATGGGCCTTAAGGAGTAAATGAGGTATAAATTGTTTACGGACCTTAGAAAAAGAGTTAGATAACCCATCTTCTAGAATATCATGGATCAACCAACAATACACACCTTGAACAAGTTGTATGCTGTTTGCATCAGTAGAAAAAAAGTAACAACATTAAAGGTCATTCACAACCCCTCTAGAAAGCTTAGGGAGCAAATTGCTCAATGCACTTCATTAATTCTCATTTTGTCAATTAAAAGGAAAACAAAATAAAAGCTCACATTAGCTCCGGGTTAGTTTGTTAGCTTGATGCAACAGGTTGCCCAGAGTTTGAGGGTAGTCCAGGTAGGTAGGAACCACAACAATCTTCTTTTCAGCTCTTGAGAAACCTAGGGGTCATCCATTTATCCATCCACATATCTATGGTCCCTGATTTTTAATTGAAATCTTTGTATCTTCTACCTATTTAAAGAGATAGGACTTTAGAACTCTACCATTCAAAAAATTGTTACAATGGCCACGTTTACATAAGAGTTTTAATTCCTCTTAAAAACAGAATTCAATTCAATTTTATTTAGGGCTGGGAAATGAATCGATTAAGTCGAATTAGCTGGAAATATTTTGACGAAGTTGCTTCATCTGTACAACTGTACGTGTGAAAGGATCGCAAAAGAGTTGAATGTGCATTTTTATTCTGCCACAACAGACTTGTGTCCCAGCCGAACAATGGAGCCCCACTTGAGTTTGACGGCACATTTTATTGATGATAACTGGGCTCTATGAAACATCTGCCTGCAAACTGCTTACTTTCCAGATGATCACAGAAGTGAGATTATTGCAGAGGGTTTAAGAGAGGCTCAGAACTCCTGAACCTCACTGAAGACAGACTCGTCTGTATGACAGACGGCAGCACAAACAAAGCACTGAAAGACATAGGTTGGCAAAATCTACAGTACTTTGGACATAAACTAAGACATTTAATATGTTACCTTATTTTATTTTTCACTTAATATGCACTGATGTCCATCTTCCCACAGAGAAAATACACGTGCCTTTTTTCCACTGAGGAGTATGGTACAGGTCGGTACGGTCCTGAATGGTCCAGCCCATTTGGAAGAGCGTTTCCATTGCAAGTTACACAGCCTCAACCAAAAACAACAATGGAGACCATCTGGGTGGTCGTTTTTCTTCTGCCTGGCTTTTGGTTTTTCATTAACTTTTTGCTTTTTCTTTCTTTTTAAGGGACCCCAGGAAGACTAGCAGCCATTAAATGGGCAGCTAATGGGGATAATAAATAAAACAATAAACAATGTTTTATATGCACGCTGCAATTTATCAGAGAAGATTGCGGGCAGCGAAGAGAAACAGCTGAAAAAAGAAGAAACCTTCTCTTATTACGACTCATTTCCGCGCCAATGAGTGGTGGGAAGTGACAGTCCCGGAATTCTCCCACATGCAGTGGGTGCACTATTTCCGAATGTCAGAAGAAACATTTTTATACCTTTGTGCAGGACTTTGCCTGGCGATGGAGAACCAAAACACCAACTTCAGAACCTGTTTGCCCCTAAGGAAAAGAGTTGTCATTGCACGTGGAAGCTGGCAACTAAAACCATTTCCTGACAACGGCCGCTTAACAGCAAAACAAATCTACAACAAGAAAACATGAGGGCGTTGTAGTTGAAAATTCGTTTGGGAGACTTAAAGGTAGGTGGTGGTGTCTTTTGAAGAGGATTGACAGTGACATTGAGCATGTGAAATCCATGGTCCTCACTTCCTGTGCTCTTAACAATCTTTGTGAAAGTCATGGAGAAGACTACGAGCACGAATGGGATGCATCTGCAAAGAACAAGTTCTGCTATTAGCACGGGATTTTGAAAAACAGATTTTTGAGGTGAGTGAGGATCTGATGCGGCACCTCAACACTTAAAGGAAAATTAAGCTTTTTTTAACCTGGGGTCTGTTTTCATCTTTCTTCTCATACATGTGAGTGATGAGGAAAGGAACGTTCAAGATTGCTCCAGTGTTTAGCCGGCAGAATAATGCATGCTGGATGAACAAGTCCGGGCATGTTCCAAAAATTAACCCGGCAGAGAAAGAGCGTCACGCCAATGCTAAAAAAAATAGTCGTTTTCGCTAACTAAAATGCCCTGGACTCGTGTATATGCGCAATCAATGAGTCATTAATTGTAATGAAATTACCACTTTTACCACATACTATACCATGTAGAAAACCATTTTTCTTAGAAAAATTAAAATAATATCAGGTATAGTTCCTTTTAAATCATTTTTCTCTTTTGCTTTTACTTAACTCTCAGATGTGGCTTTAATTATTTTTTCTCTATTATTTAATTGAACAGTGTAGTTGCTCTGATGTTTGTGTAAATACTGTAGTTGTTAAAGCGCTGTAAAGATTAAGTGGAGATGGAGATCATTCAGGACACTTTAACAATGAGGGAACCGGTGTGAAATCAAGTCTTTGTGCTTCGTTTTTACAGCACGTTACATGGCTTAATGTGGATTTATCCTACACTACATCGTCTCTGCAATCTTCTTCAATCTGATGGGCAGTTCTCAGGAGTTGTGCGGATAATTGTGCCTCTCCTACTGTCAGCCCGCATCTGCTGATTAGAATCAGGTGCTGAGTGAATCTCTGCTGATTCCATCACCTGTCTTGTGATTGAGGTTTTGAAGCGTGATCTGTGCGTGATTTCATTTTCCTGCATGAAGGGAAAGCTTGTTCGGTTTTCTGTCCGAGTTGATTTTCTGCTCCACAGGATGCTTCGTCGATTGTGCTGGCGTCCCAGCTTTCATGCAACATGGCTCCTTTGTGATAACGTACGGCTCTGCTCTGGGCGTGCTGAGAAAACTTGCTTGTCAGCTCTTAGAATGATACTGATGAGCAAACAGGCTGTGCTTCAAGCTATTATTAAAAAAAACCTGGATAATTTCCACTGCAGTTGGCTGTAGAATTCGGTCATTTCTAATATTTCTTTTATTTGCTTCTTTGTTGTTTGTTTTCAGTTTCTACGTGTATAACTACCTGTAAGAAGGCTGCTCCTCCACCAGTGCCACCACGCACAACCTCCAAGCCCTATATCTCGGTGACGGTGCAGAGCAGCACAGAGTCCGCGCAGGACAACTACTTGGACCAGCAGGACAGGAGGTCGGAGGTCAACAGCCAGTCAAGCCACGCCCACAGCAATTCCTCTGACAGCCTCGACAGCACCCGTGCCAACAGCCTGGCCCGGGGTATTCCCCGCCCTCCGCACATCATCCCCACTCCCATCGCTACCCCGAGGGAGCCGATCGCCCTCAGCACGGCCAGTGCTTCCACCGAGACCAGTGAATCAGTAGTCCACAATGAATTCTTAAAGTTGGGATCTAATAAAGGGAATCTTGTAGCAGAGGAGCCCTTCGTAGCCCCGGTGCCCAGGCGGAAACTTTCCTCCATCGGCATACAGGTAGGCTGGTTTCACCTGTGTAGCACGGCTGAGAGTTTGAAGAATTCAGTCGGGTCTGTTACTGCACACGAAAGCAGCCCAGCACAGTCGGTGTAACACCGAAGTCACACTGCGGTCTGAAGCACAGCACCTGGGCTTCAAATGTGACCTGCATTTGCATCATTAGCGCTGGCTGTCTATCGTTAAGAGCAGACGTATGTCCCCCACGCCACCATGGACAACAACTGAATTCTTTCCTCCATTATCACTTCATATCTTAAATGCCCCAAACAACTCTGCTCATGCTACTTTCAAGTCATGAATCAGGCACTGGTCCCCCAAAGAGCACAGGGGAGTCTCTGCGGTATGTTTAATGTCCACACATTGTCCCTATTTTAAGGGGGAAAAAAGTCAGGGTATATGTTATTCATTTGGCTTCATGGAAGGACAGGATGGCTACAGAGCAGGATTCCTGGTGACCGTCTCACTTTTAAAGCATCAAAAGAAGCAGTATGGGAGGGGGTGGGGGGTCCATGGCTTTTTGGTATATGCATAAAGGGGATCCTCAAGGGAAACTTATTGGAAACTAGGGGTGGTGAAAAAAAAAAGTTTTTAATCGGAATCGAGATTCTTGTTCATTAAGACTCAGAATTGTTTCAAAATTTCGAAGAATCAGTTTTTTAATAGGCTAAAAATTATTAGCTTGACTTTCAAAGCTGCTGCTAATGACATGTTAAACGTTGCCAGGTTTGCAAAGTTTAAACCGTTTTTTGATGAAAATTATCAGGTTTCTTTCAACTAATGAAACAATTCCTCTGAGCTGTTTCTGGCTTATAGAGAAACAGAATTAATCAGCTCCTTTTGTTACTAAAAGAGGATTGTATGTGAATTAAGATCAGTTTGAATCAAGAATCGATATAGAATCGAATCGTTACCCCAAGAATCGGAATCAAATTGAATCAAGAATTGCTGCAAGATTCACACCCCACTTGGAAACCACTGTGTTATGAGATGATAAAATATGTTCCATAGTTAAAAATTTTTAAATCAGTTTTTCTTTTTCTCTTTTATGTTATTGTTTCTTCCTTTTAAGGTCGACTGTATTCAGGAAGTCCCACGAGAAGAGACCCCACCACTGGCCAAATTTCAGTCAATTGGAGTACAGGTGGAGGACGGGTGGCAGTAAGTCCTCTTCCTGTCCTTTTAACAACGTGAGGAATTTCTATTATAGCCACACACTCTCCTGACTGTTCTGTCCCTTGACAGGGACTCTGTAGATGTGAAATCATCCTGAGTGTCATTTGTGTGTGTTTGTGTTTTGTGACGATCAAGCACATTCGTGTGAGCATTTACTATTTAAAGATCCCCTCCAGATACGTTCAAACCTTTTTTTTATATATACTTATTTATATAGTATATCATCTGTATTAGTTGTATAAATTTGATTTCTTGATAAATTCTTAAATTGAAATCTGTGATTTGAAAAATTCTGATTTTGTTATTATGAGAAAAATAATTAAATCAGAGTTCTGGGAGTAATCTGTTTCTTGCATCACCGTATATTCTCTATGTTGATGTTTCCACATACCTTACCGTAGCTGAACATTGGACCAGAACAGCCTGCCACTTTACCCATAGGTCCTTATTTCAGATTCAAGGTGAGCACAGATCAACTTTCTCCTTAAAGTTGAATTTGTAAACCGTGCTCTGTTGTCCTTTTATGGTTATGAATTAAAAGGGATAGTCGAGATAATAATCACCTGTCAAATTACTCCCTACAATCACACACACAGTAGCACAATTTTCCTGAAGTTTTTCGAAAAGTTTCACAATATACGGCAATGAAACATAAATCCTGGGTATCTCCTTTACATATGGGTCGCACATGTGCGCACGACTAATGAATACAAGAGTGTGCTTATTACCTGCGAGTTACGATTGATCGATTTTTGTTTCTCAGCTGATCAGAGATGAGCTTTGTGGCACTTAGCATTGACTAACGCCACAGTAAGAGGGGTGAAGAAGTACGAAGATGCACCGTACCGTTTGGTCCTGTTCACACCACAGAATCCAGACCTTAACCCCATTAAGGCTTTTTGTGAAGTACTGGAGAGGACTTTAGGTAGCAGCCTGACTCTCTCATCATCACTGCAAAATCATCAACAACAAAAAACGTTGTGATTATCCTGTCATGTTGCACATGTTTAATGAGATGGTTCCACAGTGATTATGCTTCATAAGCTCATCCAAAATATTATGTGCCTTTTTTTTGGCCAGCCAGTGTTTTGTCATATGAGAAGCACTGCAGCAAGATTTTATTTATTTTTCCATTTTTCAGACACATCGGCCGTCTCTCAGTTGTGTCAGTTTCTGTTTGAGCAGAATTTGGTTCGACATGTCCTCTCAGCCTTTTGCTGTTTCTGCTTCTCATCTACTTTTGGTTAAGTGCTCATAATGTTATTTTTGTTCGACGCAGCCGCTATTGCTAAGTATTTCCTGAGTGGTTACAGGAATTGGAGATAATCAGACAATATTGTGTGGAGTCTATTCTTTCATTTGTCGTGTACAGACGAGAAGCTCACAGGATGCTCGTCTGAAAGCGCTCCCATCAAGACTTTCATATCTGATTGATCCTGTTTATTTATATCTCTGTATTGACCAGCAGAAATGACTCGGTGTTGAAACTCAGCGGTGCCTTTTTGCTGCAGCAAGGGAGATCTGATTCTTCCGTGATTCATTTCTTTGTGCATCAAAAAAGAAATCTTTGTTTAACTGTAGAGGTAAATGTGTAACAGCGAGCGCCGTCTTTATTCTGTTCCAGGCTCAGTCGCTCCAGCAGTATGGCCTCAAAACAAGAAACGGACTCAGACACACAGGACATCTCTGTCATCACCCATATCAATAATGCCAAACCCTTTGAGAAGAAAGTCATGGTCAACAGTGCCAGCCAATCCCTGAGCTCCCCTCCTGGACAAGACTCTTTAGACAACGGAGAACCCGCCGGCGACACATCTTCCCCTCCGCCACCCAGGCAAATCCTCAACCGCTCCACCACACGAAGCAGCTCCTCCTCTTTCTCAGAGAGCCTGGACCCGGCGCTGGACCCCTCGTCTCTGCCGCCTCCAGACCCCTGGCTAGACAGTGGGAATGGGAATAATAGCAGCGTTCCAGCGAGCGGAGGCGGAGGAGGAACGCTGTGTCGGAGAGACGGCCACTGGTTCCTGAAGCTGCTGCAGGCCGAGACGGGGCGCATGGAAGGCTGGTGTCAGCAGATGGAGCAGGAAACCAAAGACAACCAGCTCTCAGAGGAGGGTAAGGGTGGTCACTAGAACTCAGTCTCTTTCTAAATTTACCTCTGTGCCACCTCGGAGTAGAGACTGTTTCTTATTTTTTTGTCCACCAATAAAACCGTTGAGAGAATTGCAATGATTCTGTCTAATTGCTACTGTTGGGTTTGGAAAATAATAAATTAGCCATGCTCTGCATCGTTTGCTCCAGAAATGGCACATCAGAGCTGACTGCAGTGCCGGTTCAGTGCTGTAGTGTAGAAGATGCATCAACATGTCTTCGAGCGCACCAGCTGTGTTTGACTTCTGCTTGCGGTGTAGAGCTCACTTGTGGAGCAGCTCTGCCTCAGTCCCTCAGACAGACGCGGCATGGAAGGGGATGAGGCCGTAATACCTGGGGTTACCACATACAAGCAGGCCTGTAATCTCCAGAATTACACAAATCTAGTCTGGGACTGATTAAACGTCCAGATTAGATGAGTGCCTCAACATCAGCCTGAGACAGAAAGCACACATGCAGAGCATACATACAAATCATAAAAGGCCTCGGACGCTCAGTTTTTATCTATAAAGCCTCATCAGTATGTAGACAAGGCCCTCAGTAGATGAGTGTCTTTTTCTTTCCAAGCATGTAAGTTTTTATATGTGCGTTAAATAGTCTGCATTGAATCTGCAGTCCTGAGCTGGACCTCATCACGCTGCAGTCTTAATGCAGGAACAGAAATCTGTGATCGGAGGAGTCCCAGTTTTGTCAGAGGCAGATGTTTGCCCTAATTTTGGTGCAGCAGCAGAAAAGTAAAGAGGCAGACAGAAGGCTGGAATATCTATATAAGCTCAGATTCCTTTAAAGAGGATCACATAATCCAATGCACTGTAATCCCTTCATGCCACCATGCAGAGCCTATTGGGCAATCCTGTGCATGCACACTTACATCTGAATACCTGGGATTTTGCGCTGCGTGGTTGTTTGCAGGACGGAGAACGCCGTTTACCTGCTGGAAATGTTGTTGCACTACTGATAAATTCTTGCTATGTGTACAGTAGTACTGTGCTTCCTGACTGTCTGTCAAAATAATACAGGATGCATCTGAAAAAATATACAAATAACGTGTTTTTTTTGTCTCGCTGTAGTGCTGGGGAAAGTTCGCAGTGCAGTAGGAAGTGCTCAGCTCCTAATGTCTCAGAAATTCCAGCAGTTCCGTGGACTGTGTGAACAAAACTTGGTGTGTATCATGTCTCTCTTTGACTCCTCATCCTGCAGGCTTGCACAGACATGAACCTGAGACTCGCAGCTGGTGGCCAAAACTCAACCCATTGTTGTGTTTTTCTTTTTCTGTCCTCTGCATGCTCTGCAGGCCTTGATGATTATGAATGCTTTTACACAGATGAAAGCTAACTAATCCGAGAACAGCCATGACTGGCAGCACATTAGGAATCACACAGAGTCTGTCATAAGGGCCTACCAGCAGCAAATAGGAGCTTATAATAAGCCAATTCCTCTCAGGTGATTTTGTTTTAGTTAAAATGGCATTTGGTCATTTGTAGCCCACGACCAGCACATGACATGTCGGATTATATATAATAAGCATCGCACACACGTGATTGGTCCAGAATGTTTGGACAGAGGTCAGAGCAGTGAGTACAGCTGCGTAAATGTGATGAACAGCATGGATTTAAAACAAACATCGGCCTGTCTGTTTGTGCTACAAAAACAGTTCAAAACAGAGTGAAAGACGCCAGCACAGGATTTTTTTGTTATAATCCTCGGGCATATCTGCACATGTTA
>JAVQJG010033166.1:0-36227 GCA_036024015.1 Craterocephalus amniculus
TGCATCTGTAAACTGGTGCTGAAGCTGTATATAAGTGCATATTTTCCAATGTTACCATTGAATGAATCCTATGTAACTGCCCCAAGAGTTGTTCCTCTTGCAATTAAAATCTAAGGAAGGAAACAAAATAGGTTTTTCCACCTTACTTCATTTATATAGGTTATAAATATTTGATTTTAATATTAATGATTAATCGATAATCGATCGTTAATTCTCCTGATAATCGATTAAGACAATTTAATCGAATGCCCATCCCTAGTGACCATATGAGGTCAAATAGGATGTTACTTTTAATCTGCCTACTTTTTTAACATGAATGTCATGACCTCCATTTTCATTCAAGCCCTCAGGGAAGTTTTTTGACATGGCTCAATTTGATGAAACTGAGATAAGTCAATTCTTCCTGTGGTGCAGTGTGTGTGCTCTGTAATTGGACATTCCACTATGTACAGTATTAAATGATTTTTTGGGGGACGACAGAATAAACGTATATTAGAAAAGCTTTTTTAAAAAGATTCTTCTATGTTGTTTTAATTCTTGTATTTATCATATATTTGGCACCTTGCTCAAATGCTAATGTAATGTTAAGCAGGATGAGTTGCCCTGTAATGAAGGGTGCTATACAAATGAACTGGCCTTGCTTTGCCTTTTTGGTTGCACGAAGTAATATGAGATGGTAATCAGCTGAGTGAGTCACTTTGGTATGGTCACTTCATGTATGAGAGGCCCATTGTCCTCTGCTTTTCAGTGACTAAGGATTAGAAAGAACTGATTTCCATACAGAAATGCAGATGTGACATGCTACAAGAAACCATGGTCAGTGTCAGTGGTCTTCCCTTCACAGCATCATTTGTTTACTCAATTGCAATACAGTAAACAGATGTTGATACAGTCCATCTATAACCTCTCCCATTAATAGTAGTTGCTTAATTTGAAGAAAAGATTGCTAATGCATGTCCAGAAAGTAGTTTTTATTTTTTATAGGTCTTCTAATGATTTGATGGTTTAAGTGTGACAGGAGTAACACCACTTTTAACATCTTTTCCACTTTTTTTCCACCTTTTTAATACTAGTAGTTTCCAAAGATCTTTCTTGATGTTACCGTTGTTTGGGTTTGCTGCATCTATCACACACTTATTACGACTAGGGTTGGGCGATATGGGAGAAAACAATGTTCACAGTATGTTTTTTCATAATGTCCAAGCTTGTTTTATATAATGCTTTTTTAATTCTGTAGCATCTGTGCTGATAACTAAAGAAACTTTGGTTATTTTTTATTAAAATAAAAGATAAAATGACCAAGCAAATTAAATCAGAAAAAAATATGAAAATAGCTTTTACTCTGTACAATCAATGTAGAAAAATATGAACAGTGAATGATTGTATCAGCTGCAGCTGAAGCTGTGCAAATATATATTTTTTACAGTAATTTTTATTTTATATTTTAAATTTCTGGGTTAGAAACTATTGTGGCATTCAGCCCACTTTCATTGTGGTGAAGATAAATTTTGTCTTTCTCTTTGGTTTTTGTTCCTTTTTAAAGAAGTATAACGTAGTAAAAATAGCCCGTGTTTCCTCTGGGATTTTTTTGTGGCAGCATTAACAGTTGCACCCAAGCACTTGACAATTTTTTTTCTTTTACAACGTAAGCAGCAGATCATTCCTATAAGGACAAAGTAAAAGTAAAATTGTGGTCATTGCTCTTACAATTGAAATATACTGTTGAGTTTCTCAGTTTATTATATTTAAATGAAATTAAAGCTGGGCTAAGGGGCCTCTAATCTATATTGCGGTATAATCGGAGGCATTTCTAGTAGCAATATATTTGCAATTTTTTTTTCTTTCGTATGTTTGTCATTTATCACTCTTTTGAACATATCATACCTCATACCCATCATACTCTTAAACTCCTGAGGTCAAGAGGTTTTATTTGTCATATGCATAAAATGCACAATTACAGCAGCAGTGAAATAAAGGTTCCAGCTACAAAAAATTAGATGATTTAAATATTTGAATAATTAAGAAAGAAAAAAAACTATCCAACATCTAAGTGCAAGAAAATATAGGAAATAAAGGTTTATAAGAACACCTCTATGTGCAAATATACAAATACAGGAACAATATATACATGCACAGTAAGTGGCAGTAAGTACTGTAAGTAAACGGCAGACCATTGAGAAAACAGGAATTGTCTTTTTGAAACGACGAGTGCCTTTGAAAAAAAGCAGCGTTTACCATTTTTAGATCTCAGTGTTGCTGACAGCTGAGCCGGCTTTCTAGTCCATGAAAAATGTGAATAACACTACAGCATCATCCATGCATATAGTAGGAGTGGAGAAAATAGTATATTTGTGTGTACTCTGATGCAGATCACAGAGGCAAACACTGGTCCACCAACAAACGTAGCGCTCAGTTAGCTTCAAATGAACCAAATACAGGAAGTGGACTACAAAACAAAGGCAAAATAAAGCAAGTTTTCAAATAAACGACATAGATCTTCTTGACAGTGTAGTTTATTCTGGATTATTGCTGATTTTCACAGCAGGAGTTTTTCTAGTTCAGGTTTTTTCTCACGGATGCAAATGCAAAGGTGGGCGTGTGGGGAACATCTGAATGCAAATAAGGGTGGACGATACAAAGCGGTTATGGAATATGTTTACATGCTTATTTATGCTGTTCTGTTAATATTAATGCCGCAAGTATTTGTATGTTTACACAATATAAGAGAGAAAAGCAACATACAGGTTTGCAGAGTGTACAACAGCAGCTTGTGCAGCAGCACACACTCTACACAGTTTACAGATTAGCTGCTAGATGCAGATTGTGTAAATTGCTGCAGACAATTTCTTTCTGACATGCTGCTCCTCCAGAACAAGTTACTTTGCATGTGTAAAGATGGCTGTAATGAATAGCAGTTGTGCTTCTCAGTGTTTCCTATCTCCTTGATCAAAGTAGAGTAGCAGCAGCGAGACTCATGTAGTGTTTGTCAACATTGTTCTGTTTGACTTTTCTGTGACACTATATTAGGCCGATGCCGAAAAGCAAATGCAGTTTTCCACATTACACTGTGTTGTCATAGTCCTAATAGATTACATAATTCATTTATCCAGTAGAGAAAGGAGCATTTTTCTTCTTCCAGTGCAATTACTACTAATTGCATAATTCATTGCTAGTAATTACCTAAAGATTACCTAGGACTTCTGAGAAATTCTCATTCAAACTTAGTTTGTAAATTTTTTCTCATGATTTCATGGATTTGAACATATTCATTGTGATAATATAAAATGGATGTGATTTATAAACGGGCCAAAACATGTGGACATGGTTTTGTTATTTTTAAAGACAAGTGTTATATATGTGTAAATTGTGGTTTTTTGACTAATGAGATAATTGCTTTCCATGTCTTTGATAATGGTGCTTTGTTTTAGCAGTGGAGAGAGTCAAACTTCTTTGGACATATTTAGAACTGTCCAATCAATATCACAGGACCGACGATCGTTTTTCTCGTTGTCAGCAGTTCCGTACTGCTGAACACACAGCAACAAGAAGGAAAGAAACAGATGACAGATACTATAAAGCTTATTTCATGTCCTTGCAATTTCCTTCCTGTCTGACCTTGTATTTGCCGCCTGTGATTTTCATCTGAATAGTTTTGGTTTAAAAAAAAAGTTTGATTGGCCTTAAAGTGGTTAGACAGTAAATTTTCTGCTTCTGTCTTTAATCTGAAACTGCTTAATGCTGTCGTGTATTACAGCTAGATGGAATGGTTTCATGCTGATTAGTGCAGTAATGACTCTTAGCCCTATAGATTGCTGTATAGCAGAAAGATTTTAAGGAGTTATTTGCAGAAATGTACCAGCAGCTGCCCATTCCTCTTAGCTTAGCACAGAGGGCTGTGCATGCTTGTCTACAGGATTGAACATGAAGGGGGAAGAAGGAGCACTTATGTCTGATGGTTGAATAGCTTGATTGTTATGTAGCCTGAAATCTGTCAGGAATGCCAGTTCCACAGAGATCTATGGCTAGCAATTAATGCAGAAAAAATACCCCAATTCGGCAATGATTTCATTTACCCAATCGGTCAGTTATAACGTGATGAGAATCTCCCTGTGTAAACTTTAGGTGACCTTTTTGTTTTCGATTCAGCTGCAGCAGCACAGGCACAAGCAGAGGAACGGCGTAGCTTGGCTGGGAACAGTCCAGGACCTACAACCAACACACCAGCTAAAACTCAGGGGTGCAAGCCAGGTAAATGAAACCACGCCGGCACATAAACCACCAAAGCCCTTACACCGCTTTGTCTTCAAATCTTTAACAGTTCGATGCAACACGGTCCACTTCCACTATCCTGTCAATGTTTACCTGCTGTGGGCTTACCGCAGGTTAACCTTAGTCATCATCTTATTACTGTAACAGTTGACAAAGCTCATTAATGACAGTCACATGCACACATCTGCCCGCCTCATACAAAGCCTCCGTAACACTGTGCTGCAGTGTAATCCACCCTTAAGTTCTCTATATTGCTGCACATGTTTTACCTTTTCAACACATACTCACGTGTATGTTTGCAGTCATTGACGGGGCTTCACTTAGAGTAGACGACCGGCTGCGGGTGGCAAAAGAGAGACGAGAAGAAGCAGAGAGGCAACAGGGTAAGCGGGTGATTAAAGAAAAAAGCCAGTAAACATTTATGCTATTACTATGAGTATAGACCCCTTTTAATTTCTTATTTTTATGATAAAGATAAATGCACTTTTACAGTAAAAGTGTGCAAAAAGAATATTTTGACCTTTTGATTATCTTTTTAATTCATTTTTGGAGAATAGTAGTCAAATTGTTACATTAATAATTAAACTTAGTTGAAAGTTACAGATTTTGGCCAAAACAAGTCTTTGCTGTACTTTAGACCCTATAATAAGATTTTACTTCATAAATCAGAGGACTTTTTATGAATAATTCACTGTTTTCCTCAACATCTCATGTGTCTTAAGTCAATCCTTGAGGGCCGCTGTCATGCAGGTCCAGATGTTTCCTGCAGGGAGATGTCTAAAACCTGCAGGACCGTGGTCCTCAAGGACCGGAGCTGTGCACCCCCTGCTCTACATTACAGTTTTTCATACAATCAATACTGTATGTGTGGTCAGCTTTACGAGAGTCTCAGATCATGGAGCGGGAGCGCAAAGCCAAGCTAGCTGTGGAGCGTCAGATGGAGGAGCGCCAAAGAAAGGTTGAAGAACAGCGAAAGAAGGAGGAGCAGAAACGGTTAGCCGTGGAGGAGAAAAGGAAGCAGAAGATGGAAGAGGAGAAGGTAACTGCAACACACATCATGATCACCTCTGAGCAGTTTTACTGCTAAGATAATAAAATTTTAAGAATTTAACTTGCTTAAAAAGGTTCAAATTGTAGTTTATCCACATCATTTAAACTTGAAAAGGTATACAAGCAGGGTTGCCAAAAAAAGAAAGTAAAAATAGAGACAAACATGACACCATGACTTGTCACGTTTTTCTTTTTAAAGGTTAGTAAATGACTTGCGTTTTTTCTTCCTCTGCCCCTGTTACGCTGCAGGAGCACTATGAGGCAGTGATGAGACGGACTTTGGAGCGTAGTCAGCGAGTGGAGCAGAGGCAGAAAAGATGGTCATGGGGAGGACTGTCCACAGACCAAGATGGACGAACAGGTAGAGCTCCTTGTGATTTCAGTTTTGACTTTCATTCTTTGAAAGTGTGCTTTGACCTGGCTCATTAAAATCCAACTCAGGCCCCTCTCTTCTTTAAAACCAGACATGAAGGTGGTCCAGATGCTTTACCCTCCACTGCCGTTAGGGTTAAACTTAAAAATCCATGAAAATCTGTTTCCCCATCAGAATGACAGTGTGTTTACCTGAGCTGATCAAAGTGCTTCCAGGATGACACTGATCCCAAATCTGACATAGTTAGTTGAGAAATATGCAGTATTTTCTTTTTTATATAGAAAAAAGAAGAAATCATAAAAAACCTGCCGTTTTTTTCCACAGGAGATTCTGATGCCAGCGTATCATCACCAGTAACTATAGTTGTCTCCCCTGCCTCACCTGAAAAGCCACCAAGGAGTGGACAAGGTTTTGTTTGTTAATAATTTGTTCACCAATGTTGGGACGCAGCATGGTCCGTTACTGGCAACACAGGCAGCAGGGTTACTCGCTTTCCTTTCTACCAGCACCCGCCTATCCCATCACCCCTCCTGCATTCTAACTGGCAGATTTTCACTAACTTTTTTTCCTTTTGTATGTGACAGTGGCTCTGACAGGTCTTTGAGTTTTATTGTTATCTGTCGGCTTTTCTCTTACTCTTTTGGATAGGGCTGGGCAAAAACAGACATTGTTGATTTAACATCTAAACATAAGTGGAATATGCTGTGTGCATGTCCAAAAAGGGGCTAGCAATAGATCAGTAGGTAGGTTTTCATAAGTAACAAACATGCTTTCCATGTACGGGGATGTCACAATTACTTAAATAACTTAGTTGATTGTGGAATCAGAAAACACAATTAAATCAATACTTTATATAAAATATTATGTCTAAACAATGTTGGTAGATCTGCATGGCAACTTCTGCACGAAATGAAAACAAAGTTTCATGTTATGTTACTTTGTTTTCATTCCATGCAAGTTCCAGAGAAGGGAGGCTTAAGTGAGAAAGTAGAGGAAGAGTTTTAAGTTTTACAGATTAAGTCATTCTAGTTTTTCTTTTGTTATGGAAGGAAAAAGAAAGAACCAAGTTGTCATTATGGAGGATGACTTTTTATGTAAAGCAAGAACTAAAAAGTTGCAGAAAAGGAGAAAATAAATTCAATGTGCTTTTTAAACAAAAGTAAAAATAAATGCACCGACTTTGGTAAAATGGATCTTATTCAAAGATCCAAAAACTTTTAAGCCATTTCTTAGATATTTTTATTTTAAGTCATGTAGTAGATGCAGACATTATGTAATATTGCCCAGCCCTACTTTTGTGCACCTCACGGTTACATGGGTGACTTGGCATGGAAGCCCATTCAATTGACATTTCACAAAGGACTACTATTGTATTTGGCATGGACAATGCAGTGTTGTTGCTGCTTCTCTCTTTGAAGTGGTTCCACTTAAGCATCTGCTGTTTGCTGACAACAAACATTTTTGTTTGCATATAAAATGAACTTTCATTCATTAGAACTTAGTTGTATCAGTGGGCTCATGGGAAAATTATATGTGTATGTAATAATGATAGACTGTTAAGATGTAGCCGGTATGCATACACAGGTGTGTATATACTGTAAAGGCCATAATCATGAACTTGTTGACCTTTTCATATAAGAGGAATTAGAATTTAGCAGAACCGTGCACCCATTTGCTGCACCCAGAAACCGTCTCCTGTCAGCTAGCTTCACACCCGCTCCCCTTGTTTGTCTTCCTCCTCCCTCTTAGTTGATAAGCGCTCCACTTCCACCACGAACCTGAAACAGTTACCCGATTCCAGCATCAGCAAACGCTTATCCTCCTCCTCTGCCACCCTCATCAAATCACCTGACAAAAGTAAGTCTCCTCTCCTCCCTCCCTGTCTCCTTTGTTTCCTCTCCTGTAGCATCCCACTCTATGTTTCAAAGCTGCTTCTTAATTCCATACAGGATATATAGTCTATTAATCAACTATATCAAGACAGTGACTTGCAAGAGTATTCATCCTCTTAGTTTTTTCCTAATCCAATCTGTTTGATTGATTTTTCTTCTACAAATAATGTCTAACAATGTATATTCGCCCCCACTGTATATTATAGTGGCCCTTTGACAGATACACCAATCTTCTCTTTGGAGCTTTCCAGCTCCTCCCGTTGCCCTCCTTTGTGAATTAATGGTGGACGATTCTCGTTAGGCAGGTTTGTTGAGGTGCCATATTTTTCATCATATGGTTTTATAAACCATGTTTAAATGAGACTCCAGGAAGCCAACCCTCGTTGAACTTCTCCACAACTTTGTCCACTTGGTTGATGGTGCCTTTTGATGAGTGGGGTTGCAGAGTGTGAGCCCTTTTAGAGCATGTGTATTTAAACTGAGATCATGTGTCTGGTCTGCACACAAGTAGACTTTGTTTAAATAGTTGCATGTCTTCAGAAGGTAACTGATAGCACCAGATCATGATGCAAAGGGATATCATATTTTATATTGAATAAAAGATATGGATATTTTTGCAAGCCACTGTAAATGTGTTTTTTTTTCTTTAATAATTCATGCACAGGATTTTTCATGTGACCAGCAGTAGAGTAGCTGGACTAAAACAACCTTGTCTACCTACAGCAAGGGATGTCAAGTTGGGTCCACGAGATCCGCAATTCTGCAGGTTTTAAATGTTTCCCTGTTTTAACACACCTGATTCAAATGAATGAGTCACTTAGTGGAGCTTGGGAAGCTGTTGGATCTATTTAATTTGAATTAGGTGTGTTAGAGCAGTGAAACATCTAAAACCTGCAGAACTACAGCTGTCAAGGACTGAACTTACCCCTGTCCCGCAGTGAACTCTGATTGATGTCCTCTGTCTCTGATGCTGAATTAAATTTAAGTATTAAATTAGATTTTGGAGGTCCCAGGCACAGAAAGGGGATATTAGTCAAAGATCTACTTTGTAGTTTTACAGAAGCATGTTGCTCTGTTGTTGATAAACTCAAAAAATCTGGAAACCATGAATAATATTTTAGGTTTGTACAAAAAAAAATCAGAAGAATGGCATCTAATTTGTGCAAAAAAAAAGTAAAAGATCAATATCAACATCCCTTCACAGCTTCAAAGGGCTGCCAGTGCCATTTTTCTTCTTTCAAATAACTTAAATAATTTTTACTTCCAATTGTTTTTTCTTACTTATGCAACAACTTTGAATGTAAGATTGTCTGTTCTTAAAAAATCTATGAAATTGTTTAACCATCCACAAGTTAGTGTTCTGCTATTGTGTTACTGGATGTTTCATCATTGTCTCTCAGGTGTTAAACCAAGGAGTTCATCTTGTAACCGGTTGCAAAGCAATGGCAATGCTGCACAGGCCAATAAGGAAGATGGCAAAAAACCTCAGGTGGAACACACAGGTGCAGAAGATCCCCTCTTATTCCCACTAAATGCTTTAAGACACAGATGGTTTACGCTACGACTACGTCCATTCAGGCAGCGCTGCTTTGACAGCCTCATTGCAAGCTAGCTTGTTATTGTTATTTGGCACAAATGCTGACAGTTGTTTGATTGATTTTCAAGTAGGTAACTCCGGTTTAGGGGGAACGTTGTGGCATGATCAGATGGCTCTGTGTATTTCAGCATCGTCTCTTAAACTGGGGCCCTAACCTGGTGACTTGCATAAGGCCAAATCAAGTCCACATGACTTACAGAACCTTGCACCCATTTGCTGCACCCAGAAACCGTCTCCTGTTTCTTTCTCGGGGGTTTCCTTTTTGACTCCCTTGAGTTCCTGCTGGGCTATAACTCCACTCTTATGTCTATAGGCCGTTCTGTGAAGAAGAGAAGTTCCTCCCTAACACGCGTAAGTGTTGGCAAAGCGCAGACCCCTGCCAAGCCTGATAAGGGGACAACGGATGATCAAGGTGGCTAGGATGTCCAATCAGCATGCTTTTTTCAGACCTGACTCTTTGAATAACAAGCTTGCAGCTGTGATGGCTTGCTCACTCTAAACACTTTTTAAGTCTTAAACCATACACTGCTGCAAAGATCTTTTTGGAAGTAATTGACATTTATTCTGTGTTGAACTATACTTTTGTTTAATTCCCCTCTTTTGACTGGTGGGTTGCTGCAAATGTCCTTTTTTTCTCTTTTAATTATTTATTTTCTCCTTCGTTTAAACGTCTCATCTCACTGAATGCTTCGTCACTGAATGATCGTACCATGACTTCTTTAACCTCACTTCTATCTTAACCCACCAGATGCTGGCCTGTGCTTTGTTTCACACTAACAGCTGATTTTGTTTCAACCTTTTTGTTGTTGTTTTCTTCTCAAGCAGCAACACAGGAATGGTTTTGTTGTGTGGTCTGTCTGCACTAACAGAGTTTATTGTTCTGTTATCTCAAAGTATTGATTGTTTTCTCCTTCCAAGATGACGTCAAAGCTAAATTTTAAGTTGCTCATGCTTCAGTGTGGTGTGTGTCCGTGCCATCCCTCCATAGCAGCCGGAGAGAGCACAGATATGACCCCAGCAGCTCATTGCAGTCTGTGTGTTGCTATTAACCACAAATGCCTTTGTTTGTTTGTCAGTTGTATAAGCCTTGATGTAAAAATGTTTCTGTCCTGTTCAAGTGTTTTTTTGTGTGTGATTTACCTGAACAGTTACACAACATCTAAAATGCTGCTACCAAATAAAAAAATGTTTTATTCGCTTTGCGGGATGGAAGACAACTGCATTTATACAAAGCATGCATTTATACGAATTAATCCAATTGCCTTTTAACACCACTCTACGAATTGTTTGCCCCCTCGACACTCCCATTGCCGTGTACAGGACCAGATTACACAAATGTTGCGTCTTTCTCTCTCAGTATTGTCATGTAACATGGCCTGAGATTCTCACCTGAACACAAAGCAGCAAGCCATTCTGCCACGCATCACCCTGGCACTTGACAAAAATTAAAACTGTCGGCAGCAGATGTCGTCTCACTCAGGGTTTCCAAAGAGAAGTGAGATTCTGCAATCTTCTCTAAAGAGCTGCCATTTAGGGACATGTGGCAAAGTCAGTCTGTCTAAACTCGAACTCCTATTTTTACAAAAAAAAACACGTTTTACCTCAGCAACTAATTTTACTTCTTCGTTTTCACTGAATGCCATTGCTCTTTGTTTCTGCTGTGACATCACTGGTTAATGTGCTTCTAGAATTGAAATTAACAAATTAACTAATTAAAATTTGTTAATAATTATTTAATTATTTGTCTTAACCATTATGAAGACATTGTGCAGCAGAAACTAAAGAACTCTTTAATGGTCAAAGTCACTCTCCCTAACACTCGGTCATAGGTTTCCTCACACAATATTCCTCCCCTTTGAAATTAATTACTGATTCTTTCTCCATTAGCACACCTTCCTCTGCCTCAAGGAACCATTGATTTGACCTCATTGTCTACTTTGATTTCTGCTTTGACTGATCTTCAGTTGCCAGACGATCTGACAATCAGCAGTCTTTCATGGTGTCTCTTTCCTAACTGCCTTTTATTGATGCTTTATTGGATATCACTGAAAACGTAAAGCATAAAGACAGTTGATAAGGAAACTATGTAAGATTACAGGGATGTAACCTTTGGTGCTGTGATGTTGATTCTCCTGTTAAATCACATGGTGATCTTTCTTTTCCTTTCATCCCCCATTCTCATCCACTCTTTACCTCTTGGCCTTTTTCTCCTCTGCTGTTTTTCGGCATTTTTACTTGTTTGGCCGTGTAGCTCGCAGGCCACCGGCCAGTTCTGTGGATGGAGGGGTCCTTAGTCGACTGCTTACCCCCACCCAGGCCTCACTAGCTAGGAGCAAGAGCGCCGCCGTCCTGTCCGCTGAAGGAACAGATGCTCCAGGTAACCTCTGCTTAGGAGACCCTGACAGAGGAAGGATGGCTAAACAGATCCTGGTTCCATTTACCTTCATTTTATTAGAAAGTCATCCTAATCACTCTCAGGATCGCTTCTGTAGATGAATTCATCACATAACCCTTCTGTAGCCCATCATGCTTATTGAACCAGTCATTCGCTGTAGAGCAATCTGTCTTCAGCCCCCTGGTTTTTAAAAGCGATTGTGTTTGAGATCAGCTGTTTATGTATGTACAGTAATTAGAGTAAATTACACTCATGTGAGAGTAGTCTGAAAATATTGACATACACATGAGTCCAGCTCACATGCAGTTTCACATCTGACACAATTGGCTGCTTGTTGAGCTGAGTCGTACAGCAGACTCAGGCACGAGCGTTTCTCTCATTCTGAGCAGCCTCATGGTCCACGCCGGGAGATTTACCCTAAGCTGCTTACTTATTGGTTCTAGTTACGTCGCAATGAGACTATTGTGCTTTTCCATGCGGTGCAGACTAATGGGAAGTCACATTAATCACATTGAGCGCTGACGTTATGAAGTCATATATGCTTAAACCATTTATGTGGTATACTTTAGTTCTCAGTAGATGAAATGTGAACATTTCTTATCTATGTGATAGAAATAATGTTTATGAACAAGACAACAGTCAAGGACTGAGAGTCTTTGTATTTACAGCTTGTATATAGTTTTAAACATATACTTTTTTGGCTTACTGTCTATTTGAAGGGCAGAGGAGCACTGACTCTATTCAAAGTATTATCGTATTGGCAGTGTTGGTTTTAGGTTGTGGTGTTTATTGACTGGACATTACAAAGCCATTAGCAGCTATAGATCCTCTGCTAAGTATAGCCCTGGTAGAAACATGACTCACCCACATTAGCAGTGGTATCCCATGACTGGGTACGTTTCATAGTCAGCGCTGCTGCTCAGAGCGGAGCCAGAGTGAACTACAGAACACATTTGTGTCCACGCTGTGGATAGAAGCATTCTCCAGGTCTCAGGATTATGATGCCTAATCCTCCAGTCTGACACAGCAAGCCAATGGTCAGTACCATATCCTCTCTCGCTTATTTAACTCCAGGATACATGTCACAGTAGTTTACAGGCCCTCCCGTTGGTTTTATAAGTTTAGATTTGTTTGTATTACCTGCATGCAGCTGAATTAAAGTTCTGTATCTTAAATCACAGCAAGTGACATGTTTTGTGTCTGGCATGGAGCATCTACACATCCACTGCGGTATACAAAGCCACACCCAGCCACACATGCATTTTGTAGCGATTCATGAAAAAACAATTGCGTGTTTAGTGTACTAATAAATCTGTGTAATACGTGTGTCCAGTGTTTTTGTTTGTTTACTATGTTGGTAGGTTATATGTAGTGTGTGCTGTGCTCTGGTGCTTGGTGTAGATGTGTTTTATATCCAGAAGCTTTGGCAGCTGCAGCGGGTTTTGGGTTTTGCTAAGATTTTTGCTCTCTGCTCATCCTGTTTCCAGACATTTCCAACCGAGACAAAGCTTCAGAAATCAAGCTACTTTATCTAACAAATTGCGTTTTGTGTGCTCTTTTTTTTCTTACAAAAACCCTATCCTGCATTTCTATCACCCCCCTCCCCCCATTCTTTTCTCTTCTTTTTCCCCCCTTTTGCTTTCTGCTGCTTTGCTGCCCAACGCGGTCGCTTGTCACACCTCCCATTGGTTGTGCTCCCCTGGTCCTGCGATGACTGTGTCCTTTACCAGAGTGTCACCTGTGTCCTCGTTCAGCCTCAGCCAGCCCCCTGCAACCACCGCGCGGACCCGTACGCAGCCGCAGCATTGACCGACAGAAGGGTGGCATGACCACATCTATTTCAGCCGACGGAGCCCTCGATCCCTCTCTGGTGAGGTGTCTTATTTATCAGCTTTAAACAGCTAATTTCCATTTATATTTATTTGGAGCAATAAAACCATTGTAAGAGGTCTCATGCATGTGTCAGTAGGTTTGTTTGCATATACAGATGGATTTAAAGCAGATACGGGGCCTAGGATGGTAGATTTAATCTCTACAGCATTCAAACTATAGAGTGATTAATTTAAAGGAAAATGTGTGTATGACTGAGAGGCATTATGCTACAGGAGATGTTTATGGAAATTAACAAAGTGGTGAGATATTATTTGCTTATTTTTATGTAATAATTGCAAAATCACCTTATATTTCTTTAAACAGTATAGCTTTTTATGTGTCAAAGAGCCATTGAGTATGTCTTTTACAGAAACCGTCTGAATACCAGAACAGAGTTTATTTTGCGTTGATGTTTACTTTTTGAAAACAGCTGCGTCTCTTCCAACATGGAAATGACATTGCACAGAAAAATAAGCATAGTACACCACAGACTCTGATTTATATGCACATATCTCACTGCATTTGCCTGTCAAAGTACTTCTGCAGGATGCTAAGCATAGGGAAATGTGTCTCCACTGCTGCTCTTTGAGCAGCTCTGGTCACTCATATGTTTACCGTGTTCATACATGTGAACTTTTATCTTTCTATTACCCATAAGTCCATCTGTGGGTTATCTCTTGGTGGCCTGTAGTGCCTGGCGCGCTCATAATTTCCCCATCTTCAACCTTGTCTGTGGTTGTAAAGGGCTTCATTGTTGCACTGTGAGACAAAGGGATCCACAGTGGTCTGATTACCAGCAGATCAGGCCATGCAAAGCAGACCCCACCCAGACCCTAGAGCCTCAGACTTTGACTCTTCACACAAAAGCCTTTAACTTTTCTCACCATGTTACTCTTTTCTATCTATTTGGAGACAATTGAAATTTACAGCTCTGAGTGTCTCTCACAATGTGGGTTAAATTCTGTCTCTGTGTCTGACGTTTCAGTTTACAGCAATACATTTTTCTTTTTATCTAAGTTGAAAGCGCAAAAAGGTTAAAAGTTTAAAATCTCAAAATGCATCAATATCAGTGTACTAATTACTTGAGAAGAAGAAAACAACTCCAGGGTCACAAAAGAGACCTATGTTGTTCATCAGGAGAAGCCACACTGATGTTTATTTTTGTTTTTATGCTTTCAACTATTCTGAATAAACTTTTCTGGGTCTTCTTTATACTTTTGAGACTAATTAGTGTACAATGTATTTCTTCTTGTATTTCATAATAATACCAGTTCTCAAATGTTTACCGTAAAAACTCGATCCACAACCACTAATCCCTTCACTTTATTATTCATCATCCTCTAAACGGTACTCCTCTTCTGCCCTCCCTTTTAATGGTGGCACTATGGTAAAGGGCTGAGAAAAACTGAGAAAATGGGTTGATATAAATGGTTCATAAGCGGATTTAATAAGTGATTTATCGAAGCAATTAGATGTTAATGGAAATTTTTATTGTTCTTCTTGAGTAAGAATCCTTGTCCACAAATGATTTTGGGATGTTTTAAAAAGTGACTTTTTTGTCTGTATTTTCATTGGATCCCCTCCTTAAGACGATACATCTGAGTCTGTGTAGTTGTACATACGCAGGCAACTGAAAATGAAATGAATGTTTCATCCAATTAAACTGCAGCTATCTGTTTATTGTCTCACTTTACTTTAAAATGATAGTAATGAAATTGTGTGTCACTGACAATTTTGTCACAAAAACGTCTTGTCTGTCCTTGTGACCTAGGTTGAAGGAATTTCTGAAAATATGTTTTTTGGTTTTGAAACAACCTTCAAATCTTTCTTTACTTATGTGTCTTTCATTTGAAACTACAGAAAGACAAGCCGTTAACACCACCAGGAGGTCAGCGTGCCCCCTCCCCATCCACTACTATGGGACGCAACCGCTCACCATCTCCAGCCCCAAATCCAGCTCCAAAGAGGACACCGTCCCCAGGAGCGGCAAAGTAAAACTTTACACTAAATACTTTGATTTGAGCTATTGAAGTTGTTACATTTTAATTTAATCTCACTACAAATCCATAATCCAAAAATTAACACACTGAACGTGTCTTCTTTCAGGCAAAATCCCAAAATGCGTCCATCCTCACCAGGTGGAATGAAACAACGTCCCCCATCCCCCCAGCCCACATCAGCCAAGCCCCCTCCTATCCAGAAGCCATCTCTCACACCAACAGGACCCTCGAGCTTACGAAAGAGAGACTCTAAGTCCAAAGATCTATTTCCTGTTCAAGCTGTGGCTTCACAGTCCTCAGATAGCAGCAAGACCAAAGAGAAAGAAGGTGAGCCAGTCAACAAGATAAGAATGCAGCCCCAAGTATAAAAAAAGGTGTTGTGGCAAAATTCACACTGTCAGCCTGTTCGAATATTTACCCACGCTGACCGTTCAGCCAGCCAGGCTGTTTGCACCGGTGCATCCACACATGCTGTGACCCAGCCAGACAAGCTTTCATCTTAAACATCTCTACTACATGAATATTTTGAACAATTTTAGTTACTTTGGTCCTGACTTATTTGTACTTCCACAGTAAGTTTTACTTTTGCTTTCTGGTATTTTACTGTGCCACATCTTGTTCCACTTAATTACCCATGAATAATAGCTTGTCCCTTAATCGTTTGCAAGTAAAATTGGGCTTCAGCACAAAAGCAGCTTGCTACTTCTCCTCCATGCAGCTATTTGTTCAGACACCTGTTCCATTTACACTAAATTAATGGTAAGGAAACAATGTCTTTAAAGCTAGATTGGAAGAATTTTTCAAGAGGGAGACTATGTTAAATAATACACAATAGATTTGCCACAAAACTTCTGGGGATCATCAGACTGTTGCAGCTGGAACATAAAAAATATAGGCAAGATTATAAACAATATTAGCAATGTTGCTTTCATTTTTTTCCCCTTACTGTCTACATGATTATGGTTTGATAATCCTAGAAGCGGTTTGGTTGAAAGTGTGTTCCAATAGAAAAAATGTGTGAATGTTCCACACTGACGTGGCAGCAGCTTTGGCTGCTTTAAATCCCAGCGGAGCAGGAGACCTACTAAGTCCCAGCTGGAGTCACATCCTGTTAGGAGGTGTGGATTTGTTTGTTTCTGCCACCCTTTGGATAACATTGGACACTGCAATGCTACCCAGTGTTTATGTCTATATCACAACGCAAGATTAAAACGGATGAAAAGGTTCTTTGTATTTGTCAACACAAGAAAGAACACATTTAATTCTGACTTGGACTTTCTAGTAATCTTTTGAAGTAGTCTTGGCTAATACTTTTCAAGGCTTTTTGAGGATCTTTCTGTTTATATTTGGATAGTCTTTGGAAACTCTTGGCTCAAGGGATGAATGAGTGTTATCAGAGATAAAAGACAGCTATTATTTTTGTAATTCTATCTTCATTTTTTTTCTCATTTCTTTAGTTCCATCTGTAAACAAGGTAAAAGATGATTGTTTTACCAAGATAAAATAGCATTTTTGCATCAGCAAGGCAATTCACAAAAAAACTATAACCCATAAACTAAGGGTGTACAGTGTGTCTTAAAATAATGCTTATGGGCCCTTATTTGGTCTGCTGTTTGCTGATGCCTCGTCAGAAAAGGTCTCAATGGAGAGGTGTCTATCAATAAGTGGGGGAGAGTATGCTTAAGTATTCAAAATAACAGTGAAATTTGATAGCAATAGGGCCTGTGGAGTGATGGGGATCCCTCCACAGTCCAGGCTTTAACATTATTTCCACATAAAAGAACAAAAAGCAGCCAATGTCCAAAGAAAAACAAGTTTGGAAAGCTGTTCCTGAAGACTTTAAATTACAATATTGCCATTAATGTTCTCTAACAGATTTCCAGAATGTTGTACCACTGCCAAATATACTAAAGTACTTAAGGTTATATCATGGCATAAATATAGAGCAGCAGCGTATGGTGGATCACTTGACCGTGTGTTCTGAAAATAGTTTAAAGAAGTTATTTCACAGACCAAATAGATAATCATGTGCAAGTTATACAACCTTGTGTCAGGCCACTTTTTGCTCCATTTTTGTATTTTTTAGTCACCGTGAATCTCTTTCTCTTCCAATTCAATATCATCTTTCATTTTTCAGTAAAGGGCCAGAGGCTTGGGCTTTCTAGTCGTGACCTTGTGGAGAATTGGACACCAGAAAGTGCTAAACTCATCTTCTCCTTTTGCTTTTCCACCTGTCAGACTCGAAAGCTTCCGCAGGCACAAACTCGGCTGCCGAGGCAGCCAAGATCCTGGCAGAGAACCGCAGGCTGATGAGAGAGCAGAAGGAGCGAGAGGAGCAGCTCAGGATACAGAGGGAGGAAGAGGAAAAGTAAGGCCGAATCCCAATGTTCCCCCTACGCTCAACCACTACCCCTAGCTCACTATCACTAGCCCTCACCCACTATCACTACCCCTAGAAATTACGCCACAAGGGGTCGGTCCTTCGTAACCTACCCTATGGCCCTGTCCCAATACACCCCCTAGGCCTACCCCTAAATTTTTCATGGAATCGGGACATCACTCGCTGGTCACTGCACTTCTTTCAAGTTGTAAGCGTCTGCAAGCTAGTTCGCTAACGTTCGGAACGAACATAAATAACGTTACTCGTAGCAATATTGTCTTGTCGCTGTTATTCTGCTTTATTATGGATGTGAAATACCGGCTACATTAGCAGGACATATTAAATATGAGTTGCTAGAGAGCAACGCTAGCAGGGCTCTCGTCGTGGACGGAAAATGTACACCGTTCAAACCAAACACACTGCTATCGGTCTCTGCCAAGTGATGTGTAATGTTTACTCTATCGCGGCGCGGCGCCATATTGGGCGGAAGAAGAAGGAAAGCCAGGTCGCAGTCCAAACACATACAGATCTGGCAGAAATACAGATCTGGTAGCCACAGTGGTTGTTAACACTGACGTTCTTCCGCTTAAAATGGCCTCTCGGCAACAAATGTCACGTAACTGGCACAGACCGATTGGGGGTCGCCATGATTCAGTATTAGAATAACACATATGTAAACAATATATACAAAAGATATAGGATAAACAATATGAATTATCCGATAAAATATCTTTTAAATCCTATAAATAATATAGTAGGACGCAAAGCATCATTGGATATTTATCTGGCCCTTCCTCGACGAGTAAGCATCTGATTTCCCTCGTTCTGAAGGGATGGATTCATACGCCCTACCCTACTTTTTAGCCCTAAAAAGTAATGGCTAAGGGGTGTATTGGGACAGGGCCTAAGACTTTTTGAGCCACTTATCTTGTCTTCAAAAAAGAATAATCATTTTTTATTCTGTTACTTTTGTTACTTTATACAAATGTCATAGTATTTGGGCTGCACAGCGGTGCAGTGGTTTGCACTGCGGCCTCATGTCAAGAAGGAGTTTGCATGTTCTCCCTGTGAATGTGTGGGTTCTTTCCGGGTTCTCCGGCTTCCTCCCGCCGTCCTAGGACATACCTGTTAGTTTAGATAAACAGGTTTCTCATGTAAAGGAGACTGTGTGTCTCAATGGGACTTCCTGTATGAATAAAGGCTAAAACAAAAAATTGTGTTGTTTTTTTTGTTTGTTTTATAATGTATTAGTTTAATACACCAGCTCTATATCAGTGTCATCGACAACACTGCTACGTTAAAATTATTCTCCAGGAAATTTTAGTTGATTAGATGTGACACGGTATATACATTTACAAGTCTCTCAAGTTCACTAGAAAACATAACATGGATTTATTTATAAATATACTTCAGTCTTACAACTGCTGAGTTTTTTTGTTTTTATCAGGTTGAGAAAAGAAGAAGAGAAGCGTTTAGCTGAGGAAGCTCGACTGAAACGCCTCGAAGAGGAGAAAAGGCTGGCGGAGGAGAGAAAAATTAAAGAGGAGGAAGAAACTCGCCTGGCAGAAGAGGAAAGAGCGAGGCTAGCAGAAGAAGAAGCACAAAAGCAAGTTGAACTGCAGAAGGAACGGGAAGAGGCTGAAGCCAAAGCCCAGGAAGAGGCGGAAAGAGTCCGTCAGGAGAGAGACCGCATTATGCAGCAGAACCAGCAGGAGCGTATGGAGAGGAAAAAGGTATGATGGGTAAACTGGCGAAGGGTCAGTTTTGTCCTCTTATGTAAAAGTGACATTATTTGGAATAAATGCAAAAGGGTTACTAAGTTCAGTCCTCGCCTGGAGAGTGGTTGGAACAGCGGTCTCTCTGAGTGGAGTTTGCATGTTCTCTCCGTGTGTGTGTGGGTACTTCTATGGGTACTCCAGCTCCAGGTTAAGTGGTCGCTCCAGATTCTCTCTAGGAGTGAGCAAGTGCTTGTTTGTCTCTCTATTGGCCCTGCGATAGACTGACAACCTGTCCAGGTGTATCTGTGTTACACCTGTTAAGTGCTGGAACTAACTGTAGCTTCACTTGGACCTTAGATTAGGCTAAGTGGTATCAAAAATGAAGGAATTAATATTTGTTTGTTCTACAAACAAAATGTTTATGGACAATGTGTAATTTAGAAATGCTGTTTTCTCTTCACTGATGCATGTTTTTAAGTAAAAGGTTTGTGTTATTTAAGGAAAAACAAGTTTATAAGAGTGTGGTTAAAAAGCTTTACATGTGTGAGGACCATATAAAAAACATATTAACTCTATATTGACTTCGTTATTTTAGAGAATTGAAGAAATAATGAAGAGAACTAGAAAAGGAGAGCAAATTGACTTTAAGGTAAGTCCCTATTCAACCATCCCGCAGTAAATGTGCAAAAATGTTTGAGGGACTGCTGACTGACATGCTAATGACGTGTCCTGTAGAGAGATGATGATAAATGTTCACAAGAGGACGGAGATGAGGCCATGGACCAGCTAGACTGTGAAACCAAAAGTAAGTGTTCAAAGTTTTCACCTCGATTTCGCCTTCATATTTGTTGTGGTTTCAGATTTCAGATCTGTGTCAACCTAAGCGATACTTGTCATGACACACAAAACTAAATGGAAGTAGAGAAACAGTGGGTGAAAAAAGTACATTACTGTTTCCTTAGGAATTAGGAGTGTAAATAGCAGGTGCTGATCACACACACTGAATATATGATCATCAGCAAGCGTGAGCACAAAAAAAATGCCATGGCAGTACTGAAAGAGACCAAGTAGACTCTTGGAATTAAAAAATCGGCCATACGTCATGGCATCATGCAGAAAACTCTTATCTTTGGTTGTCGTTGCTGAAGGTGATTCTGTAGGCTATTGAACCAAGGGAACATAGCCTCTGCATTCAGTCCTATTTGATGTTTAATAAATGATAACATACTGTGACATGACATGTTGTTGACCTGTTTTACCTTATTGCATATTGATACCTAAAACTGGATTTGTTTTTTTTTTGTTTTCATATGGCTTTTTTTATATAAAAGTACATTTATCTAATTATTGTTGTAGCCCATACTGAAAACCTTGCAGAGGAAGCTGACAAAGATGATCTGTCCTCTGGTGATCTTGTGGAGAGCTCAGAAAACCCACCAGGCTGCATGAATGGAAAATCAGAGGCAGAAGACAAAGAGAATAACGACACCAGCACAGATGAGACTCAGGCAGTCAGGTATGATCCCCAAGTGATCCTGGAGTTGTTGTAAAATGTTTTATTTTATCTTTTTTTATCCATACTGAAACCTCTCTGCCACTGGTTTATGTAAAATCCCACAGACCAGCAAAGGCAACTCTTCAGAAAAATATCAGCACTGTGACATTTTGTCAGACATTTTCCTTCCAGATCAGTTTGATTTCATTACCTCCACCATATTCTTCTCACCCACTCCAGTCCGGACCCTAACGGCCGCCTTGTCGAGGGCTCAGAGTTCCTGAATGAGCAGGACTCCAGCAAAGTGGAGCTGGTCTCAAGCCTCAATGGGAAATCCAATCAGTGGAGCTTTGAGGAACTAATTGACGTCAATGTCCACTCCAAGACTCGGCCCCTTATTGAGGCAGAGGACTGTAACCAGGTCTTGATTAACTGTGACGGAAGCTCAGATGGGTCTAAGGTCGCCTTCGAGGATAAGGAAAGCTCCATCAGCAGCCTGCATTCATCTAATCAACCCATAGAAGCCATGTCAGGTAAGCTGGGAGCTTCAGCTGCTGCCAGCGTTGACGTCTACAAAAGACTCTAACTTTTTCTGTGTTGTATGCTGCAGAGATTTGATGCCACGGTTGTTGCTGAGAATCCTCAAAGTTGCACTCCCAAAGTTCCTGTCCAGCTGAGTTCCTGGAAAGAATCTTCAGTCAGTTCCAAACAGCTTCTTCTTCTTCCTCCTCCTCATCTTCCTGTGAGAGGAGCACAAGTTGAAGTGGAAAGACCACCCTAAGTGCTTCATTTGCACCCCACACAATGAGGAAACAAATATTTTAAACGTGTATATGAGAAAACGTCATACTTCAGGGAAATATTGTATATTCCTCCAGCATTTTTTGCTTCAGGTGTCTTTCCTCTTCCTCTTGTGTGAAGTTCTTCTCTGTTGTGTCCTCAGTGTTTTGTCCAAATTAAATTTTTTTAAGAGTTTTGTCTTGTCAAGGGTGCATTGTTTTAATTTATTGATTTTTTTTTTTTGCTTCATTGTTACTGTAATTATCATATGTTTAGTGTTTTTTCTTTTCTCTCAATGTGAGAATATTCCAGGACACATGCACATCAGGCCATGTAAATTATATTGTGAATTATTAGAAGAAATGTTATTGAATTCTGTTCTGTCCATGTGTTCGTTTGCATGTGGTTCTTCTAAATTTATTTGACCAGTTGCTTTTTGCAGCATTCAGCAATATATGGCCTTAACCCCCAACCACCACCACTATCATCACCGTCACTTCAGATTTATTAGTGCTAAAATTCCTTGTACAGAGCTCATCATGCACAGTGTAGCCGTCTCCCATCATGCGCTTCGAGTAGGGATTGTTTTCCAGATACATTTGCAACAGATTTGTCTGTGAATCTCCATCTTTCCAGGTCATTCTCTCATCATCTGCTGCAGTTCCTTCTTTGGCCACTAGAGGGCTTCATGATCACAAAGGTGAAACGTTTCAGTAAACTGCAAAACTTTAGTAAAGTCAGATGATCTGTGAAGTTTCTGCAGTGTGCAGTGTGTGTTTTGGGACTCATGGTGGATTTAGATTTTTATTTTTTACATATGTGTATAGAACTAATGTTTACTAACCTCTCTGAAATTTACATGATTGTTGCATTGGTTCGGGTTCTATTCTCTTTATTGATGACTATATTCTGCATCTGTTCCAGTAAGCCGTAAAATAACTGTACCTGTAACATTCTTATTTAACACGCAGGTGAAATTCAGCGCTGCTTCGGTGTTTCTTAAGACGGTGTGTTTGTTACTGAGCTGAACTTGAATGTTTGACTGTTCTGTTGATGTAAGTAGTTCACCTTTGCAGACAGCAGGTTTTCAGTGATCTGGTTGAGTTTTACTCTTTCATCTGTTCTGCTGATGTGACTTTCTTATAAATTCCACTTCCTTCTCACTAACTCTTCACATTAGCTGCTACGCCTGACATGATGCATTTCAGCTATTTTCATAGTGTAGGAATCGGCAGTTTGTGTTTATGTGAAAATACATTTCTACATATATTTAAGTGTTATGTCGTGTATATAATCAGTATTAGGCGAATTAAGCCACATTTAGGATGGAGTGACTCAGGTTGTGGACAACTGAAGTCTCTGTAGGTGATGTGATGGAATGGAAACCTAGCACTTACATAAAGTCCTTCTCCACAAGAGCTCCGCATAGCAAATGATCAGGGGGAGGGAGGGGGGGGGGGGGTCCACTAAACCTTTTCTCAAATTTGAATTGTGTTACAGTGCATATGTTCAGCATTTAGTCCCATCTCTACAACAATAGAAACTAGTGTGCATGATGAGAGGAGCCGGACGAGCCCCATGACGTCTAATCCAAGTCATTGTTGTGCCTCTGAGCTTTTAAAGTCATCAGGCATATCAGCTCAGGTTTCAACTGTTCTACTGTAGCACGAACCCGGTGCATGCACCGCATACAATATGATGTGGGTCACACTTACTTTGTGATGTTGTCTGTCTCTTTTTAATTTTTCATTAACCTGATAGAAAATGTTAAAATTCCCTTTGCTTGAATAGTCAAAGCATGAGGTGTGAGGACCTTGACTTTCTTGCCGTGTTCTCTGCTGGCTAACTAAAGTCTCTCTGTACATAAAGACTCTGGGCTTTAATTATCTTAGCTTTGATTAATAAGCTCAAAGAAAACCTGTCCTGCATTATTTACCACCAGATATCTCAGAGCTGTGTACTTTCGGCATTCAGCATATATTATTCAAGGAAATGTGAGACTCTGCATTGTCACAGATTATTTATTACTGAGGAGTAGCTTTTTTTGTTCAGACTCCCAAGAAGACGTACTACAAGAGCTGTGTGATATTTCTAGAATATAAAAGTCCAGGGTTTTGTAACTAATGCTCACCCAGATGCTCATTCAGTCCTAACTTTAATTTCGTCAAACTTCTCCCCAAATCCTTCTTGCATCATTTTCCGCTTGTGAGTCACGCATGTTTTGGGGGCTTTATAGTAGCTGCTGCTTAAACAGCTGATTCCAGTCCTGCTGCATATTTGGGGGTTTAAATAAAGAGTTTATGATGATAGTATAGAGCGGTGCCTTAGAGTGAGATTTGCTATTTTTATTGCATAAAGTGTGTCCTTACCTCGATCTTGACAATCAGTCCACCCAACTGGGGCAACTCTGTGAATATAAATATTTCTCTAGAAGGTTCAGTGATAACTCCCTTCCCATAAATACAATTTGTACTGTAAATATATCGAAAGAGACCTGAAATGTTATGGACTGTTAAAACAATAAAGTTTTGCAAAAATATTCCTTTTGTTTTCGAATTCTTGCTATAAAGACAAATATCTCTTAGCACTTCCTTTTTATTTATTTTTTTTGTTTCGATATTTGAATACATGAGTGCTTCATCTTTCAGCATCAACCTCAAAGACTTAACGTGTGATTTGAACTCACTAAACATGTTCAAACTCAAAGCCCGTTTAAACATTCAAAATGTTAACAGATTGATAATTAAAGCTGGTATGTAAGAGCAGCGGCAGACTTGGACAAAGCATTTCCTCAAAGATTCCAGTAAGGCTGAAAAAACTTGTCTAAGGCAGTACAGAGTAGTGCACTTCACAGTCCTACTTCCAAAATAATAAAAACAACAACCTGTTACCATGTCACAAACCCAAAACCTGATACTTTACAAGCTGCAATACTGTAGATAAATGAAAGCTACTTTATATTTATGTAGAATAACCTCAAGCCTGTTTATCTTGCAAAAGAATTGCACCAAAAATGACTGCTGGCCTGCAAGCTGATACAGAATTAAGCTCCTTATGATGGTCAATACAAAGTGTAATTCCTCAGAGTAACGGTCCAAAAGTCACTTTTGGTGTAATTCCACCTTAAACTCTGATCCTCTGCTCCGGTGACTGTGCAGTTTACAGCTTCTTAGCACAGTCGGGGCAGTAAATGTGATCTCCACTGATGACAAAACGCTTGTTGGCCAGTGAGAGGGAGCACTTCTTGCAGTTGAAGCAATACTCATGCCAGGAGTATCCCTCGTAGTTCACCACATTGGTGCCGTGGCCGAACCCTGCGCAGACAGACAGAAGGTAATCTATGACTTTGCATTTTCGTTAATAAGTATTCCAGGTTTTGTTCCTGCCCTGAATTTAGGCCTATAAATAGAACATCAGAAACCTGGTTATTCATGTGTATATAATCATTACGGTATCCAGGTTTGTTTTTTTTATCATAGGTGTGTAGCTTTATTTTACATTATCTGATTTCTCCATCAGTTCTCCAGGATGCTAGCATGCATGTTAACAGTTCATCAGTCATCAACACTCCTGCTGGTAAAATGAGCATGAAAGCTATTTCTGCAGACCTGTCTGTTGTTTAGTCTTATAGTCAGCATGCATTTAAAATTTCTATAAGAAACGAAATCAAAGCTCTTTAATTTCTAAGTTTGAAATCTGATGTTAACAAACATGCTGTGAGCTATTGCATTGTACTTTGCACACTAAGAATTCCATGTACTGTACAACTTTTTTATTAAGATGACAAAATTAATATTCAAGATAGAGAATAGATTATAAATTCAACTACTTTCATTGTTTATTTATAAAGCGTTTATAATTAAAAATGCATGTGAAGCTTATGACTGCTCAATAGACGATTGGGAGATGATGCTGACAGCTAATTAGAAATAATTAGATGTAAACTATTGAACTATTTTCAATTTAAGCAGTAGCTTTTCTCCACTTATTTCTCAGTTTGTTCATTCTTGTTTTGTGTTTTTTATTTTTATTTTTAAGGAAACTCACAACATGCCTCTTTGGATAAACAAACTAGCCTTCAGAAAGGAGGAAAGCGGGATTATTTCGCACAAAATGAACAAATGAGATGCAGGAAAAAGTGTATATTTTCAGAGGTTTAAATTAAATGTAGGGAGATGCACAACTCCATGTATGTGTCATCAAGAACATTTATTTTAGTGGCATCTGCTAAACTTTATCAAGTGTGAAGACATTTTTTTAAATCATTTTACCTTTTTTTCTTTACTCTTTTCAAAAAGAAAGCCATCATGCAAATGCTGATGCTGACCTGTGATTGGGTTCTGGCAGCCATGACACTTCTTGGCCACATCGCTTTTGTAGCAGTCCACACAGTAAACCTGGTCCTCATGGGAGGTGAAGCGAGCTCCTGCCAGAGGTTTATTGCAGGTCTTACACACAAAACACTCCGAGTGCCACGGCTGGTCCTGGTAGCTGATCCCTCCAGAGGTGATGGGCTGGATAAAGACACAGAAAGACAATTAATCATGTTAGACAACGAAACAAGACTGGAATATACTTTCTGAATAATTCCTGGGTAAAGGAAGTCATGTTGAGTTTTTTAGTTATGTGAGCTCTTACAAACAACCAAACCGAAACATGTACCTGCTTGCAATGGAAGCACTTCTTGGCAAATTTCTTTTCATGGCAGGGAGAGCAAAAGATGTCATCCCCCTTGGTCAGAAAACTCTGCGTGCGGATTGGCTGCTTGCATTCAAAGCAGGTGAAGCATTCCTCGTGCCACACCTTGTTCTTGTACTCCACATTCTGCGACCCTAAATCAAGCGGAATGAGGACAATCATTTCAAAGAAATGTGAATCAAATCCAGTTTCACATCTTCTTACAGATGTGCGACGGGGAATATAAAAAGCCAAGGCTCCATGTTTTGAGATGAACTAAAAGGCTCCGATAAACGGAACAGATGTCGGGGCAAACCAACCTGGCATCACCACCTTGTAACAGGCCTGGCACCGGTTGCCATCCTCCCGTGAGCCACACTTGCCACACATGATCTTGCCGTCATCGCGAGCGCTGAACGCCTCACCGGCCAGTGACTTGTAGCACTTGACACAGCGGAAGCAGTCCTCGTGCCAGTAGCGGTTCTTGTGGTGTATCTCCTGAGTAAAAAAAAAAGGAGGATCAAGGTGAGGGATCCTGGTGTCAGGCAAACACCATTTAAGTTGAGTTTCTCATCAGCATGTGGACTGAGGAGCAGAGCAAATGACCATGGGTGACCATGAAGAAGACGTATGTGTTAGGATGTATTCAAGCCCTATTTGTAGTAAACGGCATCTTAAAGAGATTTAACAGTCTGCAATAAGGTGGTGAGAGGTGAAAAAAGCCATTAAAATTCTTTTATTTGAAAACATTTGTGACTGTGTACATTTTAAAGGGTGTCCAAAAACTTTTTTCCACCACTGTATATATGACATAAATAAAAGAGGATGCTGTCACTGTCATCTCAACTCATCACATCTGAAATGAACCAAAACAAAACAGCTGAACAGAACACTGTAAACACAAAGTTTTTACCTTGGAGTCGGCACCAATGGGGCGCCTGCACTCTGCACAGGTGTTGGCACAGAGCTTGTCGAAGCACTTGGTGCACACATGCTTCTCATCCTTCTTCACGTACTTCTTCCCGTGCAGGTTGTCGCGGCAGTAGTAGCAGTCGAAGCGGTCAGTCATGGTGGCGGTGACGTAACTCCTGGGACCTGAGGAAACGCCAAAGAGAAGAGGCTCATTTACAACGGTGGAAAAAAGTTTTCAGACACCCTTAGAAATGTACACAATCATAATTATTTTCCAATTTAACAACATTATTGGCCTTTTTTGGGATTTTGTTGAGTATTTGGCCGTGGCTTTAAAAAAGAAACTGCATTTGAAGATCCAAGAGTGTCTCTTAATGCACTATTTTAAACAAGTAATTTGAACATGCATTTATTATTTCATTGTTGTTTTATTCTTTTGTGTGCCTTCAATTTATCTCTTACTTATATTGAACATCACTTTGGTACAATGCTCTTGTTTTAAGTATGCTTAGAGAAAATGGAATGGATTTGATAATTCCCAAATGCACGGAGTGTGTGAAAACTTTTTTCTACCACTGTAAAGTCTGTTCGCTCTACCTGATATTGTGATTCCTTTTACACACCAGATGGGGACAGTGTTGCCTTGTTTAACGCAGCAAAGTTTAGAAACTAGTTCAGGTCATTACTAGAGCGATCCACATAGCAATAATGGATGTTTTACTACTAAAGCATTAAAAACACTGAATACTTGTAACTAAAAGAAAAGTAGAGATGATAAACGTTAATTCAGTTTTAGCTGTGATAAATCCTGAAGCACTACTATTGAGTGTGTGTGAGCCTGAACACAGTCTGCATTGTTTATCTACCTTAAATATTAAAAGATGCTGCTGTCAGCCTGTAATGAGGAACGTATGTTTTCCATGTTCTCTCATCAAAGTACGGATCCAGCTCTCATAGCAGCATACCAGAGTGATGAGCGACGTGTGAGTGAGGCAAAACAGCAGCACACAGATGTCTGTCCTCCAGACTTTTTATCAAGCTCTCTCCGGAAAGCTGCGGTCATATTTTAAGACTCCTGCACCCCTCGAGCCTAAAAGCTCTTTCTAACCTGAGTCCGGCACGCACTCTTACTTTTATTTATTTTAAATAACCTCAAGTTTGGTTATCTTATAAACTGCATTTTGGATGGGTCCTTTTATTAGACATAAGTCCAAACAACTCAATTGTTTCCTCAGTCATTAACATTCCTGAATTCCCATCAGAGGTTGTGTACTGACAGTTTTTTCCTGAACAGGGTGGCTTATAGACACAATCAGCTTCATCTGCAGGACTTTAAGGCTTCAGTGTCCAGACAAACAGCTAAATGGAGCGTGAGCGTTTAGTGAAATTTATTTATTCAGTCATACAAATATCTTCCTAATCCAGTTGGTCACAACAGGAGTGAAGGAGGAAACAATGGGGGGAATGGCATGTTGTCCTAGTAACCATAGGAACAGGAAAAATATTTACGACAGGGCGCAGGAGCTATTTAAGTGAGATGTGGTAAACAGCCATGTCAACAAGATGAACCTCCTGGACGCGTTGTTTGTGTGGATGGATGGATGGATGGGAGACGGGTTGAGGCGGGGAAGCCATGTGCAGCTGTGCTTTCGGGATAAAGAGCGGAGCCAGAACTGAGCAATGACACAACTTGCTCCGACCCACTTGGCAGTCAGATACCTCCCCTATCCAACAAAGTTAACCTTGTCACATCACACCCGCAGGATGGGTCTATTTAAAGAACACTGACCCTTTTCAGAGAACAAATGTAGTGGGATGAGGAGTGGCGATTGCTGGGACTGTGCAGCTATTGTGGCTCCAGCTGACAGGGGTCCAGTGCTTTAATCTTTTTGTTGCAAACAGTGTGGCAGCTGCCTCCTGTCAAACAGGCGTGTGATATGGTATGTACTGATCCTCAGCCTCGGAGAGAGAGGATTATACCACTGTGGTCTCTCTGAGGAGGAGTCCTCCAAAGCAAGAAAAGGTCACAGTGAGGCCAGTTTGGGAAACTGGATGCAGTGGATCATAGGCACTCAGACAGCACAGCATAACAACAAGTCTTAAAACAGTGTCTTCCATACCTACTCTGGTTATAACACTGACAAAAACTAATTGGTCTAATAATATCCTCATGTGTTCATAGTGATCTGGCAGCTTTCAACACATTAGGGGACTATAATTATAACTACTTATATTAGGAGAACATTTGATATGCAATATCACCGCTGGGTAGCAAAGGTAATATGACTTTTAATATGTAAACAAATACTTCTACATATGGACATGCTTTTAATCTCAGGTGTATTAAAGAAAGAGATGCACCTGTGCATGCTAGTCACACGCAGACGCAGCTGTAATAGAAATGTAACCGTCGTATATACACCTCTGCTTGTCCTATTTCCAGTTTAAATGTATTTACATTATTAATACTGTAATACTGATACATAAAAACAACTACAATTATGAAATAACACAAGTGTACTACAAGACTTTCAATTTTTTTTCATTTTAACAGAAATTTTATAAAAAAACTTGTTTTTCATCATGAAAAGTCTTATCTGTTGTGGAGCAAGTTGACGGTGATTGTCGTTGTTTTGTCTACTTATCAATGAGGCTGAGCCACAAATGTTTTAACATTAGCTCACAGACATTGTCAGAGGTTAAATCAGCATCTCTATGAAGCTGTATTTCAAATAAAAGCCAACATGGTTACTTTCTTGAATGTATCACACTGAGCTGTTGAATTAACTACATTAGATTCAAAAGCTGTGATTATTACAGTACAGCAGACCGTTCCCCATCCAGACAAGAGGATGAATAGAATATATACACGGACTGCATTGCCAACACATGTAGTGATGATTACTGCTTAACCGTTTCTGTTTTTCATTTCTAGGCCTCTGCTAAAGAAATTGCATATTCATAATTTAGCGTGCATCACTGCAACCTCAAGGTCTATTTGATTTACAGTAGTTATAAAGAGAGCACTTGTGAGGTTTGTTAAGTTGTGTCAATAAGAGTATATGTATTACCAGTGAAGAATAAATAAAGGTGGCACATGGCACAAATAAAAGAAAAGTTTTAGACATGCTATTAAAAAAAGCACTTTCAGGAAGAAGAACCTATTGGAAATGATGCAGCTGTATCTCTAAAGCTCGGCCAAATAATAGTACAAAGTGTGAATATCATCACCGCAAAGGTCAACTCTGATATAGTAAAAAAGAACTAAATTAGGGAGTTCTAAAGACAAGACAAGTCAAGACAAGACAGTCTCACCACCTGTCCTCAACATCCCCCGTCAGGTTTCAAAAGGTCAAACTTCCCCATAAGTAACTAAAGCAGAGAAAACAACAAAACTTTAAGATTTCCTTATAGTAATATATCAAAGAACTTCTTCCTTACAGTTTTAAGCAGTTATCTTTATCGGAGCTGCAGTATCACACAGTGTGGTGGATTAAATCCAGTGTGCTAAATCCAGTATGATAAATGAACTGAGCTTTGAGAAACTCCAATCATCAGTCTTCTATGGCTCTCTGGATGTCTACCATTTCAACAAACCATAGAAAAGTTAAGTGAATCTAAGCCAATGGACTTATGATTATATTCTATATATTTGGTTATCAATAAACTGAAAGATGAACGATACTTGTATGGATGGGGTCAAGTCTACCAAACACTTATTATCTATTGGATTGTCTTGAAATGGACACAACAGTTAACAGAATGCAGCATTACATTCAACACAAAATTAATAAAAAGTGATACATAAAAAAGTAATAAAATAAATGAAAATGAACAGCTAAGTTTTATTTTACCTGAGTGCCTGTAAGTCATGTTTGGTTGATGTCGGGCAGAGAAGACGAGGGAGAACAGAAAGTCAGGATAGAGACTGTAACATCCACAGAGAGTCAAAACCAGACATCATGAGCATCATCACATCAAGGAGGCCTGTATATACCCTCTGTGACCCCCTCACACCCATGACCCCACATCTAAAGCCAACCTTAACCCTCCAGTCCTTTTTAGGACAAGCATTAGAGAGGACAGAAGATGAGATGGTGCAGGCGGATAGATAAGTTGATACAGATTGGATGCCACTGCAGCTACATCACAAGTTCAAAAAGAGAAAACGGTGGAAAGGTTTGGCCTACTAAGGAAAGCAGATACTCCACCTGTCCTAAAGGGATCTGTTGTGATTGTTAAAAACAGATCCCAAATGTCATGAACAGATGACATGCTAAGTATATGAAAAATTGCTGGAAGATAATGAGTCAGAGGAGAAATTTGTTTAGAATGAATCAACGTTGCGTTGTTATATCCGTCTCTCATCTTGAAAAAACACTCCTAATAGGAGGGCAAAAACATGACCATTTGTTCATTTAAGGTCATTTTCAGCAAAACACAAGGTTTTAAAGTGATGTTAGTCCAGCTGGTTGAAATACACAGGGGTATATTTCTATGCCCAGATGTACGTTTGAAAACATATACACTACTTCAACTTCAAACTTCACTATATTGTCCCCTGAGGGAAAATTGTTTTGCAGGCAGATAAAACATGAAAACACATAAAATCACATTCACACGATATAACACTGGGTGGAACTTAACAAAATAAATTCAGTTGTATGGTGGCTTGTGTGATAAAGGAATTTTTCACCCTGTTTGACCTTGCCTTTGGTAGTCTGTGCCTTCTACCAGAAGGTAAGAGCTCAAACTTGTTGTGGAGAGGGTGCTCAGGACACTGGATGATGCCCCGGGCCTTGGGGTGGACTATTCTGTGATAAATTGATGACAGGGCTGGCAAGCTAACTCCAATAATCTTGCTTGCAAACAGTACAATGTGTTCCAGCCGCTTTTTGTCACCTGTTGAGAGGCTACCAAACCAGGAAACAATGGCAAATGTCAAAACTGATTCAACTATTGAATGATAAAACATTGTCATTAATGTATTACACACCCCAAACCGATTGAGCCTCCGGAGGAAATGCAGTCGCTGCTGTGATTTTTTTTTTGACAATATTTTTATTTTCATTAAAGGAAAGCTTGTTATCAATAAGCTTATTGCTTTGGATATACTGTAATATCCTTTTGAATTTGAATTTGAAAATTACAATTTTATATATTAAACCAAAACAGTTTATTTGCCTGCAAAAAAGATGGGGAAATGAAACAAGCTGCAAAGAAGCAGGGAGAGGCAGATCCAGTCCTTTGCTGCATTGGTAATAAGAACTATCTAAGAGGTTGCATCTAATTCCATTTTTAACATTCAAACCAGGTTTTAGGGTTTGAGTTCAAATTAGGTTAATCTTAAACACTCAGCTATAAGAGTTCACATAAGAGAAACAAACAACAGGGGACTGTGATGTGTGTGTCTCTGTTTGGCCTTGCTCGATTGTTAAAAGGGCATTTGGTTGTCATTCGATTTGGTCCATTACCATAGAACACAAGATTACATTTGCTCCCCTTTTATAATCTGCCACCTAATTACTCTAAACCCACACAAAGACTAATTAATGTGCAGGGCTGGCGCCACAGCACCCAACTAGCCAAAAGCACCAGAGGAAACGATCAGCTCTGTCTGATTATCTGTCTCTCCTCATCTTTTTATTTACAGATTCATAATTTGGATGTTCTTGTTTTTACATTTGTTCTCCTTTAAGCAGATTCCACTCTCCTTCCTCTCTTTCACCTCTCCAGTTTCAGCTCTCTTTTATCTCCCCCCACGATGCATTTCTGTCTGATTATGTCACTCCTATTCTTGACTTAATGGGGGATTTAGACAGTGAGAAATGAGGAAAACACTCTGGGGAAAAGACTCATGCTGGAATGGTTCACATTCTTTTGATAATCTCACAGCTGAAAAGTGGAATAATGATAATGATGATGAGGTTAATCATGAAAAAATGTCTGTGCCATCTTACTAACTTGAATATAACCAAATGGAAATTTGCCTGGTCCTTGGTACTATAAGCTTGTTTTGTTTTTTTCTGGTGCTGCAGATATAACGCCTCATTATCTGGAATGATGAGCAAAACTATGAGCAGGATTTTCAAACAATATCATAGTTGAACATGTATCAGGATATGTGACCCAACTTTATTGTTTACTTCTTTTTAAAGGGAGCGCAAAGACTTCAGAGTTTTTCTTGCTTTTGATAAAACTAACAGTATTTGGGGGAGATGGAATGCATGTCAAGATTTCTTGTGTGTGTGTGTGTGTGTGTGTGTGTATGTGTGTGTGTCTTGGCTACCTCCCCATCATCTCTGTAAGTGGCAGATTTGAAGCTTCCTGAGAAACAGGATATCTAGCCCGAACTTCCTGATTGAAAGTTGAAATCATTTAGGGTAATGGAAAAATAATAAAAAAAGCACCTGCCCTCATGGTGCGGTTACCACTGGCAGCAAAACAAACTCGTTTGCTTTCATGACCTCTCGTCCTGGACGTCAGTGAGTGGCAGTCACCCTCCAAATCTGGTGTGTGGGCGGACAGACTGAACAACACTGCAACTGTCTGGGAAACAGTGACTCACCATGCACACACAGAGACACACAGCAGGCTTCTTCACACTTTGAATTGTGTTACAGTGTGGACATAAGGTCAGGAGCTGACTGCAAAACCTGGACACACCTAGGTGGACTATGTGCAGATAAAAAAGCAAAAAGGAAGCCCAATCACTACAATAGCACAGCTAACCAAAGGGCGCCACTTAGACTAAGCCTGTGCAATATATCGAGATTTTCAGATGTATCGAGACTTTGTCACACAAGACATAATAAATAATAATAAAGGAATATCGTTTATATCGAGTTAGCTTGTTTCGAGTTAAAAATATCTCTTTCTTAGCATTTTACACAACTATCATTGAAAAGTATTCTTTATTATTTTAATACACACATACTTTAATTTCAGTCAAGAATTTTAATGCACATGTGCTTCTGATCTTTATGAGAAAGAAATGAAAGTGCATTTAGCACTCAAGGCTGTAAATTTGAACCGTCTCTTTGTTTACTTGACCAAAAAAATGTGTATTGAGATATATATTGTATATTGTGATTAAGGAAAAAATTGAGATATGAAAAGACCAATACTGTCAAACAAAGTCCTTACAGTTGGCCAGTGTGTCCTTCAGCTCTCACAGGTTCACATGACCACGAACATGTGAGTTTGATCTCATTCTAATGAACTGTGGAGCTTCACATAAAAGTAGAAATCCAGCATGAACTTTAGTAATTGGATAATTCTACACTGAATAATGTAAAAGTGCCAGTGTTTCTGTCATATCAAGTGTGTTATATATTCTGTTTGTGTATACTGTAAAATAGCAGAACTTGGAACTTGATCGCCTCCTAAGCAATTATAAATTAGCTCCACCTAACCAGCAGTAAATGCTGATCACACATGGAAAAATGCATAAAGGCTGTTTCACTAAGTCAATGTATGCTACATGCTACATTTGTACAAGTTTTGCTCAAGCAAGCAATGTGGTCATTTCAGCTTTTCCACTCATGAATTAAACTATGGCTCCTCTTTATGAATCTTTTATTCTCATATTTCCCACCACTATACTTTTCTTTCTCAAGTTTCTAATCTATAATTCACTAAGCAATCATGTGCGGCTGGGCGGAGGTTTTTCTGTAGCTGAAGGGAACAGCAGAACATCACAGAGACTTATCGCCTCCACTCAGCTCGCTCAGCCCACACAGAAAAACAAGCAGCATTGCCTATTTAGGAGCTCAAGCTGGGCTGTTCAGAGTGCAGTTGCGTGTTTTTCATCAGCTTGGTCATCGGCACTGAACCACACCCTCCTTTCTACTCTATTCCTAATGCAAAAAGGAAAGAAATGATGAGGCTGGTCTTGTGAATAAAAGGCATGTCTCTGCATGAATTAACTGCAGACAACAAAGCTCCCGGTTGCCTCAGCAGGTTGGCAGATGTCCTGCTGCCAGCCAGCTGGAGAGGGAACCGCAGAGGCAATAACGTAACAGTTTCATTGAAAAATAATGTCAATCATAATCCTTTCTGTGAGAAAGCTGTAAGAAAGGAATGTTCCATGACTCTGGAGGCTGATTTGTGCTGATATCGCATTAAGATTTTAACACTCATGCTCCACACATTAGACTCGTAAAAGTGGTTAAGACAACTGTTATAAGACCCTCCTGTGAAAAAGTGCTCTGCTCCAGCTGCAAGCGGGTGATTTCATTACGGACAAAAGTACAAGGATTTCATAGGGTTTTAAAGGATGGTGAAGTCATGCTGGAACCACAAGGAGGTCCAGTGTGCCAGAAAAAGAACATAATCTCCAGGTCTCTTTTAATGACATCATGCATTTGGTTTGGCAGCTGCTCAAACAAGAAGAAAGACAGGGTGCCTTTGTTTTTTTTTTGTTTTTTAAGTCACACAGGTTGGTTCTCCAACAGTAATATCACCTTCACACAACTGATTCCAACAAATAGGCTGGTATAAATCTGATGCAATGTTTTACAGAAGCAGTAATTATATCCGTTTGAGATAAAAACATACAATATCCAAGCATTGTACGAAGGACATTATCTATATATATATTTTTTGACTAAAATGTTAAATCAAAATTGAACATTTTGGACTCATTCATTTGTTTTTTCGGGCTTTACAGAAAACACAGTGAAATGATGGAAAACCAAATGTTATGATAAAGGATTAGAAAAAGATTAGATTAGAAATGGAAAAAGACAGTCAATTCTTTTTGTTCTTGTTCTGTTGAGAACATCCCGAAACCTCCAAAGTTTTACTTCCAAATTA
>JAVQJG010033195.1:0-12090 GCA_036024015.1 Craterocephalus amniculus
CTTTTATAGAGGTACCATTATTTTTGTCCAGGCCTGTTTCATTAGTTTGTTTTTTTAAATGATTATGTTAATCAGCAATTCAAAAGTGATGGCTGATTTTGATTATTTAATTTTCAATAAATTTTTATTTATTGTTATTTTTGCAAGTTTCAAGTGATTTCAGTGAGAATTGTGGGTTTTTCCGTCTTTAACTGAGGGGTACCAACAATTATGTCCACTTGTGTAAATATATAAGAATGTGGCAGAGGATGGTGATACGCCATGGTCCAACAGGAGTCTCAACTGAATTAGGTGTAACAGTGATGACAGCATGTGATAAAACTGAATAACTGAATCACCACTATCTGCTTGTATTCTGAAAACTATAAACAAAACAACCCTAATAATTTCCCAAAGAACAATATGTGCCTTAAACACAAAACAAAAACATTCAGCTGAGAGCTGCAGACTTGTTAGCTTATGGGTTGATAAAATAGTAAATATTTCTCACTCCACTGAAAGTGACAGAAGAATACCATCATGTAAGCATAAATTGGCCCTGATGTCAGGAAGCCGAGGGTCTTCATCATTTACTACAGTGAGGATTCATCAAGAATCTGCAACAGCTGCTGTTCCCGTTTGCTGTGTGTGCTGGAGCAGAAAGTAAAGAATAATAGGAAACTATGTCATGATGGGCAACTCTGTGAGAATGAAGCTGGATTTTCTGGAAATGCTTACAGCGGTCACAATTATAAACTGTGGTCTAGAGCTGAGCAACATACAAAGATTTTCTAAAATATTGAGACTTTTTCACACACAATTAAAAATGAGGGAATACTGTTTATAGCTTGTTTTGAGTTTAAAATGCTTTATTTTTGCATTTTGCACAACTGTGTTTGTGTTTAGGTCATTGTAAAGTATTTCTTCACTGATTTTGTTTTCACAGCATTTAATCCAATATGCAGCTTCTTTAATTTTAGTCAACTGTTTTAATGCATATCTGCTGCTATTCCTTTATAAAAGTGCAATTAGCACTCAAGGCAGTAAATAATTATGGTAAATACCAAAATACAACATCATAATTGCACATGAACACCCACTCATGTGTCATTTGAATTTCCACTGAAAAGCTGGAAAATTTCTAGCTGTCGGGATGAGATAAACTTTGACCTTTCCACGTGGCAGAAAGTAACGGAGATATAATGAATGCTAAACACTGCATACTAGTTCTCTGCTGCTGTTAGTTGGTTAGTTTTTATGCAACGCAATGCTGTGGCAGAGTGAATTTCAATATCATGCCCCTCTGTTTAGCATGTGCTTGGATTAATTTTCATTCAGAAAAACAACATAGACAAAGAAAGCAAAAAGCACCAACATAACACAGAGGCTTTGTTAGCCATGCCTCTATAATGTCCTGTAGACTGACAATGTCCAGCTGAAGCTAATGTTGACAGGACTGCAAATCTTAACAGTTCCAGTTTTCAAGTGCACACATTGCAATGAGAGCATGAATTCTCTTTAAGATAATCAGACAGCTCAACAGGAAATAAAAACCACCTGTTGCCACAGTCTTTCAGGGTATCCCTCAGAGAGTGTGCCCCACTGAACTAACCTCACTTCCTCTATTGGTAGCATTATAAGCTCAAAACATATCATTTCCATCTTTGAATGTAGAACACTTTACTGACATAATAATAATCAAATAATATGTATAAGATTTAATGGAAACAGTAGCTGGAACGTTAAAGTTGCAAACCAAGTTGAAACATTTGTTTGACAATTTGTTATTAAATTTTTTCAAATTTATTAGTCCTAACTTAAGCAAATGAAAATTAAAAGATTGTTTTTACAGCACCAAAGAATAAGTGACTGTGGGTCAACATGTTCTCACATGAAATGTGCTTCTGTGCCAATCACTGCAGTTCATAAATACCTGTGCTTTGATTGAGATTATAAGTGCATGTGAAATAATCACTCAAGAGATAAAATTGTACAAAACAGACTTATACACCTGTGCAAGTGGCTCTATAAAACTGTTCTGTGGCACACTGATTATGTGCTACATCAAACACTGAACTTTTCCTCTAATCCCCTAGACAGCAGCAGCCACACTTAATCAGTGTTTTGGTATTGTTTTCATACAAACTTGAACTTAACTACAGGAAAGCTTGTGAAAAACTACAGCAAAGACGGACCCTCAGAAGACACCATTATTAAACTGCAGACTAAATGCATAAACCTAAATAATCTGATTAAGACATCAGCTGGACATCGGAAATATAAATTCCCCATAAAAACCATTAATAAACCCTATGTAAAAATATGGGATTATTTCAATTTAAAACAAGAAGACCTCCATGAAGAAACTTCAGATTTAAATTAAGCAGACGTCAGTAAATTATCCAAATTTAAATACTTGACAATGCATAGCTTCTCTAGCAGATTACTGAAGCTGAGAAAATCTTCTCTCTTTTCTGTGTTACAAATTTTTTTAGATTTGATATTCCAAATATACTAATCAAATATATTTTAAAATTAATGTTAATTTGCTAACATTTTCAGGACACAAATCTATTTAATGGATAGGACCAATAAGTTCCTGACCCATAGAATAAAAGTCTTTACCAAAGGGAATTTTTAATTTTCTCTTTTTCATCTTAAAAAGAAAGCATGATGTTTACTTAATCTTTAACCCCTAAAAATAGTATATTATCATTAACAGATTTTGCAGACAGCCCAGATGGCCTTGAGCTCTGTGTAGATTAGTGCCTATGTAGCATTTGGATGCAACACCAATTTATCAAGTCAAGAGAAAAGTTCTCGTAATCTCGAAATTTTAACTACTGGAATTGGTGCGATTATTGTGACTATACAAGTTATCTTCTACAGTTGAGCCAGAGGCGGCAGTTCATCAGGTAGTAAGTCTACTTACATTTCCTCAAACACTTCAGCCAGTGTCGCACAATGAGACTATGGTACTTCTTGTTGTCGATGCACCACGTTGAAAGTCCTTGAATAGAATCCATGGTGTTGGTCACACTTCGAAATTTCCTGTCTAATGTAGACTCCAAAGGCCCGCCAGAAGCGGCTCCCGCTCCCGCTGCCATGTCAAGAGAAGCTCGCGCTGCGCTATATCATTCCAAAATGAAGTTAGCCGAGACCCGCACTTAGCTTAGCATGCTAGCTTAACGTAACACTGAAATCTTCGCATTCAGCTGCAAATTAGCTTCCACTTCAGTGTTACACACTATTAAATTTGACCTTTTCAAATTTCCAGGTCCCTCTTTAAATTTATCACTTTTCCCACGTGAGATCCTACACCGCAGTGTAGTGCTAATAGCATTTACTACTTGTGGTTAAAACTAAGCGCCTTGCGATATCCTTTAGCTGTGTTTACTCGATAACGAACACTTCCGCGACTGAGGCGTAATGATAGCGCCACCAAGCGTCGCGGAGGGTTAGTCAAAGTTTTCCTACACGCAGTGTAGCTATTAGCGTCACCTGCTGCACGTTGTGGTTATCGGTGGAGTAAGTACTATGCACGTGTATAAGAAGTAGTTCACATGCCATGTGATAACACAGGACAAAAGGACAATACTTATATAAAATATATATAATTATATCTTTCTACTTTAAAAAAACGAACTCTAAAAGGTTTAGTTGGAAACTTCAGATGAAAATGGACAGAAAATGCAACTGTATTTTGATCAATCATTTCAGTTTAATGTATAAAACGTCTGCATTTATCAAGCAATCATCAGTAATGGCATCTCAAGACATGAAGAGATTAAAAACAAGACAATTTGTACACACACAACTGTAAAAAAAAACCAAAAAAAACAAATGTCACTCCTATATCATAAATGAGGAGTTTCATTCAGCACAGTTAAAGTGAACTGTAGGAGTTTACATTTAAATTACTAAAACATCATTTCACTACAGTATTCTCCTCTGCCTTTTGCTTACAATTCCCATTTCCAATACACATCTCAGAAGTCAATAATGACAAAGCCTGAGAGACATCTACACAGAAGCACATTTGGTTTGCAATGACACATCTGGTGAAATGACGATTATTTTTCAAACCTTCATTTATTAAATGGTAGACCTCTCAAATAATTCAGTTGTATAATTTATAGTCAGGCAAAAAAAATAAGGCTGACTTGTGATAAATCACCACAGATGAGATGCCATTCAACATGAATGATACCTGATTTAAAATATGGTGGTACAAAACCCAAATGGTATAAAAGGAAAAAAGAAAAAGGTGTTCAGGAATGGAAACAGCTGAGTTTATCTTATCTCCAAGATATTTCATATTGTTGAGACAACAATAAAGCACTTTCAGTGTTAAAAATTTCATAACAGCAATTCAGTGTTCCAAAAATATCTTAAATGAGGTACAGACATTTCTCCTCATTGTGTCATACTGTGTATGGAACATGTTTTATATAAATAACAGGTCTCGTAGTAAGCTATACTTAGTTTTAATTCCTTAATTGTTCCCTCACTGCGTAATCTCAAAATCAGTGTTGCCTATAAAAGTCTCCAATTAAAATGGCTGTCAAGTACTTATCTGGAGGTTAATGCATCAAAAGTAAGCTGGTGGAATCAATATGTCAAGTACTACTTTTATAAGCAATATGATTTCTTTGATGTTTATAAATGTGTAAAATTTCCTTAATGTCATCCAAAGTGCAATTGCATCAAATCACACAGGCTCAAATAAGTCGTACATTACATTTTATATTAAACAGTGTAATAAAATATTCGACAAAAAAAGCCTTTCAACTAAAAACAATGTGACCATGCTTACTAGGAGCAACCAACTAAGTAACATTCAATGAGTATTTTCGATTTTCTCATCCAACTCAACGATTATCGCTTTCGGTATTTTAAGTAATTTATCTTTTTTTCAAATTAGTGCAGGTAATTTGCTATCAAAAAAAGATGATGAAGAGCAACATCAGTGTAAGCTGCCAAAAATGTAATGTGAAAGTGTTTATTGTGGCACATTTTGGCAGCAGCTACATTAATGTACTCCTTCACATGCTAACAAATCTTGCCTTAATTCCATTTTCTTAACAATTCATTATCACGATATTTCGCCTCTGTCACAGTGATAAGCAAGGGTTGAGGCAAAGGTGTGATTTGATTTGTCTATCTGCAAAAATACAAAGAAACCTGGGGGAAGAGATGAAACATAGGCAAAGGAAGAACTGAATAAAACTTAGTGTGGCTCCCAGTCAAATTTTTTCAAACGGCAAAATAGAGCACTGACTTTAAAGAAAATACACCCATGAAGTGCTTCTCTTGTAAATGTGCAATGGCTGCAACTAACAACACAATAAACTGCAAATCTGACATTAACTTCACAAAATATACAAAAATAGTGATGGCGCCTATCTTAAGTTACTGGAAGATAAATAAAATCTAAATGGTAGTCTGTTCACTTTAAGTGATCAATAAAAACATCTTCAGCTTTAAAAGACATAGTCAATGGTTCTCTGTGCTTCTTCACAACAATAAATGTCATCTGTTTTTTTTTTGGGGGGGGGGTTTCTAACCAAAGGCAGGAACTCCTTTGCTGCTACTTTGGGCTGCCTTTTATGATATGAAAAGATTAAAAAAAACACACACAGAAACTGTCTTAACAGATGACATAAACAAAGTCATTTCAATACCTTTTGACTATGTTGTGTACACAAAAGTGAACCTCTTAGAGACAAAAGTCCTTAAGTGATAATATAGTGCAAAACTTTTCAAAAATCATTTGATAGTTAGGAGTTAATGAGCGTTTTCTGTGTTTCTTCTGCTCTGCTGTGTTGTGCCTTGCAGTCATCACAGACTGGCTCCATGCCTAACTTTATGCTTATGTAATCAAGTCAGCCCCCTGCCTTTACTCTGGCTGGCACGCTGAAGAACCTCCACGTAAAAGCAAGGTCAGATACCGCCAGTTAAGGTGAGTCAGTTGTAGCTGTGACGTCGCTCGAAGACACCAAGCAGTCCTGTGTAACTTGACTGCCGCACGAGGAAGGTAGAGAAATCTCATGAGGCTCCAGATTCTCAGTTTCCCTCCTGCTACATAAAAATGAGGATCTGCTTAAAGGGCCAGCCCCGTCTGTAAACTTATCTCCGGCTGAGCTGTTGTTGCCAGCTGGTTCAGCTGTTTCTTCCTCTGGTGTGTTTTGTCTGTCATGTGATGAAGGAAGACTTGTGGAAATGGTCTCGAGGGAAGTCGCGGTGTGGCAAATCTCATGTTTTCCATGTTGGTGGCGGTTCTGCTTGGTTGGGACTCTGCCTGGATCGTCGGGGTCCGACCAGCTCAGTTTCCTCTTCTGCATTGGGAAAAACAAAACCATAAATAACAACTGGAACACAGGTCCTGCAGTTAACTTCTTCGGGAAAAAGTTAAAACAGGCATTTAAAGAAACAATCTCTCCCTTTCCACCTCTCCATATTTTATTCTAGCCTTTTCTCTTAATTAAATTTCTTTTATGTCTGTTTAAAGTTTGTATCAAATGAACTTCCAATGGTTCTCTGATCCCCGCAGTGATGCTTTTGTTTTATGTAAAGCATTTTGAATGACCTTGTACATTAACTGTGCTATACAAATAAACATGTCTTTCCTTGCCTTAATAAGCAATCAAAGAAAAAAGAAGCCAGAGAAATTTAAGTATGCAGCCTCACCATTATAAGAAATATATAATATTTTTTACTTTTTGTGCCATTATAGCCATAGTTTGCCTTACAGTAACAAAGGCCTCACCTTAACTGGCATATGGAGCTGATTTTGTGGAGCAAGTGATGGGTCACAGCTCAGGTTCGGTGTGTCTTTGCACTTAAACGACTCCCTCGGGAACCACGTTTTCAGCAGCATCTCTATCTGCATCACATTTTGAAGGTACCTTTCACTGCAGCAAAAAAAGAGTGAAGGAACAAAGCTTAACATATTTGACTAGCAATGACAGTCATATCCACATGTTCATTGCTATTAACATTTAGCCATGGAAATAGTCTTACCCCATTTCAGGTTTCTGCAGGACTCCAAGAATCCTCTGCAGTCTATCTATGGCAACACTCTGCTGGAAGCTGGTCAAACCTGTTGACATATGACATCTGAGTGTCCAGGAAATTATTTGTCGACGGCTTACTGATACTTAATTGTAAAGCTCATGTTAAATATACGACCCAGCTACATACCTTTCTCAAATCTCCCAGTCTTTAGTCCACGTAGAAGCTCATGCAATGGACGGATAAACCTGTTCAAATCAGCACACTGAAAAAGAAATACAAAGTCAAGTGATGCTTCTACCACTGAACTGCTGTTTTTCTGACAGAAATACTGAGACAAAGGGCATGCTGCTCACTTTCTGAGCGAAGGCCACGTCCCCTGGTGTCGCCGATGATAATCTGAGTGTGGCAGCTCTGGGAGAAGAGGCTGGGTCAGGGTGTTTAGCTTCGTCGCAGCAAAATTCTGTCTGGTCATGCTTAGACTTTGAGTGCAGCTGATCTGCATGGCGTGGGAAGTCGAGGTAACTCCTCGAAAGGGAGATTTCCGCATCAGCTGAAAGGGGTCTTTTCATTCCACCATCTCCTTCACCCTCTGAGAACATGTCTGTTTCATCCTCAGTCTGCTCGCTCTCACTCAGGATGAAGCTCGAGGCGGAGGCCAGCGAGTCGCATGACGGCCACTTGGATGAACTGCCAAGTGAATGCATCTGCAGAGACAGGAAGAATTAAAGACAGTGCTACTGACTGCTCACATTTACTACATCACACTTTATAGTATCTGGTGTATAAATGTGAAAAAAAATCAGTTTATCATTGTTATAATCATTTAAATATTTTTTGCTCTCCATTGAAAACATAGAAAAGCAGACAAAAAATAGTTGAAAAAAAATATCTACAGCAATAATCATACAGCCAAGAAGTTTTTTGTTGTTGTTTTGAAACAAGCACCTTGAACTGTCATGTACTTGAAATGTGCAATACAAATAAACTTGCCTTGCCTTTTGTTTTATTGAGCGTGAAGTGTTTATTTCATAAGATTGTGTTTTGTTTTAAAATAAATGACATCTGTGAAAGATGAAACTTTGTTAGTTTTCAACTATATCCTCTTTTAGTTCAGTTCGGAAAACTTTACATCTCCCATTTTAGTTCAGTTTGAGCACCTTAACATAATTATGCACATAACATGTAAATGACAACAAATTAACATCTGATCTGGCACTTGCAAACTGTCTCATGTGGTCTTGTGCAGGTAATCAAGTAAATAAAAAAACAAAAACAAAACGACTGTCAAGATTAAGTAACCAAGGAGAAGACGGAAATAAGAATATTGGGTTGATTTCCCCTGGTATGTTTCCACAAAACAAATTCCTGCCAGATCTTGATGAAACTATGCAGTTTGGGCTTTTGACTTCAAACATTTTAATAAAGGTTTGCTTGGTGATCATTTCAGAATCTTTTCAAAAGTTTACTTTAAATTTATTTGAAATTTGGATGGAAACAACTAATACCTAAAACTAAATGCGCTTGATTGTTCTTTTATCTCGTGTTACCCTTATTCACCATGATTTGTCTTTTCCCTGGCAGGGCCAAGCAAACCGACCAACTGCACCACAAACACAAATCAAAGTAGCCAACGCTACAAGGCTGTTTCATGTATCTATGATACTACCCCCTAAGTAGAGACAGCTACAACATGCAGATGTTTGTTTGCTAAACTGTGCAAAGCATGAATAGTAGTACAAATCTGGGAATATACCATGATTGTTTCTCTGTTTTGTAGCTTGTAATAAATGAAACTCCCTGTTCTGCTGAGACTTGGATCTGCAGTAGGTCTGTGTTTATCATCTTACCAGTGGGAGGAGAAGAACAAACTATGCAAAGACACAGCATACTCAACATTAAACAGCATAAACTGTGCTGCATTAGTAGGCTAAATTAGTTTTGTTTATTCTGTTTAATTTGTATTTGTGAAAGATTATTTTCTTGCCCACAACCTCAGAATGTTAATAGAAAAAAGCATGAATTACCTGTGACCTTTATTGTGTTTTTTGTTCATTTAGTTATGCATTTGCTGTGGATCCTTTCCGATTCACCCTTCACAATCTGACAGATTTCTTGATAGGTTTTTATACATTCTTAAAATGACCATGAAATGACTTAGAATGTGCTTTAATCATTCACATGTTTCTTGTAAAAACAGCAACCAGGAAGCATCCCACTCTTTGGAAAAGCTGACTCAGCTCTGATTGGTCAGTTTTATTGGCCTGAACAAGCCCCACCCCCATGTGAGCTGACTGCTGTTTTATAATCGAAGATTGAGAGATGTGAGGCAACATTTTACTGTAGACAAAATAGTGTGCAACTCTAATGCAGGCTGAATTATGAGCATTTTAAACGTTAGTTATATCAACATGGACTGATGTGTTTGTGCCTCTCCACACATACACAATGACCCTACACTGGAGTAAGAAAGTATAGAAAATGGGTGGATTAATGGATTGTGTAATTGGTGTTATTGCAAATTTTGTATTATATTAGCACTGTCGAACTCTGGTGCAGTTTATATGATTGCAGGATGAAAAACATACAAAATTACTGTTTCTCAATAACACCTCAAATATCAGCTTGTCCTGAACACAGGAGCTAAGATGCTCATTGTAGTTTGGTACATTAGTTGAAACCATTGTTTCATAACACATAAACCCCTTCTGACCCTTTTATAAATTCAAGATTAATTAAGATTTCAACTGGTAACAATGACTAGCATAGATAAAGTCACGTAAAATCCAGTGTCCACGTTTGTTCCATTCTGCTTTGGAAGTTTCCAGAAATCCAGAAAATATACAGCTGAACCAGCTGATCGGGGTGTGACCTTATCAATACAACGTTTATTTAACATCTGTTAGTTAAATATAAAAACCCAAGCTATACTAAATACGAGTGTCAGCGTCAGCTCACAGTTAGGGATACACCACTTCAAAAAATAGTGAATATGAGAAAAATATTTTGCTTTTTATCAAAAGTGACAGTCGGTTAGATGCCTAAGAAGACTAGCGAATAATAAAAATAACAGACTGATGTGATTTATTAAACATTTTGAAGTTGAGAATTAACATAGCGTACGAAAATAATATAAGTCATTTGATCAGGTGCCACACATTCATTTTAAAATTGTTTATTTCTAATAGCATGAGGCACAAAAGAAAAGAGAAGATTACAAGATTGTTTTCCCATAAATGTACGCACTGAAGGAACAAATTGATGCCTAAACCACAATTCTGGAAAATGAGTTTTTAAGCTGTAAATTTCCACAGGGAGGACCCCACCACACGATACACATATTTACTTGCCCACATTATTGTTCAAATTAAACCTACGCCCATATGTCAGTGACTTTCCCCGCAACTTTTGCCCATAGTCCCATAAAAATGAAAAATAACGATAGTCATTAGGGATCTGACATGTTCAAGTTCTACTCGCTTTGATTTTCTTATCCACCAGTGGCATTCAATATGCTGCTAGTGTTGGCATTTTCGTCCTTACTGCAACGTGATATTAAAAAAAAGTTATATTAAGTTGAAAATAAACATAAAAATAAGAGGAGAATTCTTACCTTTTAGTTTGGGATAACTGAACTCCTAAAAACTGACAAGCGCCAGCTACTTGAACTCTTTTCCACGGAGCCAACGGTTGAATAACGAGCACAGCTGTGTCTGTTGTCCAGTAAGCGCTCAGCCCCTTCCTGTTTCTTCTATCTGCGCTCGTGTTTCGTTTGCGCGGCGACCTGTACAAAAAGTACCAGCAGAGAGCAACGGGCGCTACACGTGCTGCTCGGTTACGGAGCATCAGATTGGCTGAAGACAGCGTTCCCATTGGTTGAGAGGTCTGCCCAATAGGCAGCATTTGCGACGCTGATTGGCTTGGATATACGCAGTTCCCACCGCACCCTCAATAACAGCACGTGTCGGTGGTGTGGCTGGAGAACGAGCGGAGCAGCACGCGGCAGTTGGCGTCTGTTTAGAATCTTGGTTTTCATAACGGCTCACATTTGTTTTCTGTTGATATGAAAAGTGCAACGACAGTTTTATTTGATATTTCAGAAAGCAGGCAATGTTTCTGTGTTGTTGTTTTTTCTTATGTCATTCTCTTTTAGGTGTTATCTCTTTCCCATAAATCTGCCATGTTATTTAGTTCTCACTAATATTGAATATGATGGGCCAAGATAGAAGCATGACTTCAAAAAGTGACCTAATTTGGTAAATTATTTAAGGAACGGACGTTTTACGTAAGATTTTATGCCAAATAAACAAGAAATGGTACATTCCTCTCCCCTGATAAAACTATTTCTTAGCTTAAAAACTAGGTATCCCCCATTGGTTCACTGTTGGCCCTATGTCTAGGTTTGGGCATATTGCCAAGCATGTGCATGGGAGATATATGACCAAATCAACATGAAAGAGAATAGCAGCTTTGCTTCATAATGACTGACTCAGAATGTTGTTTCCAGACAGACAGCATGAGGAGACATGTTTCACACATCTTCTAAAGCCCTCTGAGACAAGGCTTGGGAGGTAGTTACATAATTACATAATAAGATATAGGCTGCAGGAGTGAATCACTTCCAAAGTCACATGCAGAATTGGATGCTACCTTCAGGAATATGCAGTAATTACACAATAAGCCTTTTACTAAAGAGAGTTTTGTTTTTAATGCCTTACAGTATAGACTATGAAGTGACAGATGTCAGCGTTTTAAAAAAGGGAAGTTATGCAAGAAATACTTTTGGGTGTGGAGAAGAAAATCTCAGTACAAATATCCTTTAAGGCTGGTTTTTAAGAATAGTGATGGACTGTTATTAGTAGAATGACTAAGCTTGGGGCTGCACGGTGGTGTAGTGGTTAGCACTGCGGCCTCACAGTGAGAGGGCCGCGGGTTCAAGTCCCAAGTTGGTCTGATTCCGGCTGAGGAGGGGTTTGAAACTGTGGCCTTCCTGTGTGGAGTTTGCATGTTCTCCCCGTGTATGCGTGGGTTCTCGCCGGGTACTCCGGCTTCCTCCCACTGTCCAAAGACATGCATGTGAGGTTAATTGGCCACTCA
>JAVQJG010033196.1:0-11248 GCA_036024015.1 Craterocephalus amniculus
TTGTCTGTCTGTCTGTCAGTGTACAAGTTATAGACGATTTCGATGAAACTTTCAGGATAGCTTGGGAATGATGCAAGGAACAATCGATTAGATTTTGGTGAAGATCCGGAAGAGATTACGGATTCAGGATCACTTTGAAATTTTTGTTAACATTGCAGTCAATGGAGCTTGGCGGAGGTCTGCACTCTGAGTGCTTTTCTAGTTTATTATTTTATCTTATTTAGATTTGTTTTCATAGCATTTTATTCAGTGTTGTCTCAATCTAGTTTCACAGTTTTTCCCTCCTAATATTATCTTTCTATTGCTTGCCAGTTAACTCATAAATAAAACCTGTCATGTTTTTAAAAACAAGAGAAAAAATGTCTTTAATCTTATATATAAGGCCCCTAGAACTGACAGTGAGGCTTTCAGGAAGTCATATAATCATTGTTTATTAACAATAAATAAACAACAGTACAGATATGAAGTATTTTGTGCATAGTTGGGCATTTAAAACACAGCACATGTTAACAGATCAAGAAAGCACAAAATGTTCTGCCATTTGAATTTGTTTTGATGCACTTTGTGCTGCAGTAGCAGAACTGGTGCTTTTGCTTCCTGGCAGTACTGGTTTTTGCCCCATTTCCAACAAAGTGACTCAGGCCTTTTAAATCTAATTTCATGAATAAATAAAGACAAAGCCGTCTTTGTGTTGAGACTTTATTTTGAGTTTGTTGTCAGATGCTGACTTTGATTTTTTTTTCTCTTTGCTGCACATTAACTGCTTTAGTCAAGATTTAACTCATGTTGTACCAGATAACAGTCTCTCGCAGTGTATAAATGATATGAACCGCAAAATAAAATAAAAATCCTCTGATAAGGGGAGGAAGTTGGTAACATAAATAATAGAAGACTCTTCTGTCTGTCGTCTTCATTTATTTAAGACTTTTGGTCGGTGTCATACACAAAACTAATCTGTGTTGTTTAGATTTTAACAGATTTGAGATGGGTACATCTGCATGGATGATTCTACACCAGGATCTAAAAAAAAATCCTCAAAGAAAAAATTTCACATTTCATGTGGGAAAAATTATAATAATAAATCTCGGTCTCTGAAATTTCTGCCACATATATCGAAGCATGTATACTTGTCTTAAAATGAGCAACTGCTCAATAATCCAACACATTTACACATTTTTTAAAAGACAAAGCTTTTGTGCATTTAAAATTTTTTATATAGCTTTCCATTTAAACATCTTTGTATGTGTGATCCAGCCTTTGATGAACAGTATATCTGATCCAATAAAATGAAACTTATGAGGAATTTAATGCATACATTTTTCAGCATCAGACAAAAATCCTCAAATATGAACTGCTCTGAAACTTAATTAACTTCCATGTTGCCCTGATACTAAGGATTTCTTCATCGTGTTGGTTCATCTTCAAAAGTAAAGAATTAATAAGATAAAATCTGATGTTAGAATCCCATACAATTGAGAATGAGCAGCTAATAACAGCATGATGTTAAAATGATGTCTTCTCCAACATGATGTAGGTAAAAGATTGAAAGGGCTTCAGTTGTCTGTATCAGTCTGTGTAGGGAACTGGGAGAGGGAAGAGAACAAATCCTGAATATAGTTTGGAGTCCATTTTTAGCCTAATTTGGACAAAAAGCAACTCTCTTCTGCTTCTGTCTCCTAAAAAATCTTTTTCCTGCTGCTGGCCCTGACTTCAACTCTGCTAATGTCAACTTCAATTTATGTTAGTAGAAATGTTATCAACTATAACTGAGCATCAGACATGAAAACCTGGAGACGAGATTGCATTAGACGTCCGCTCACGCCCTGCCTGTTTTTCCTTCCTCACATTCAGTCACTTGAAAATGCACTTTTCTTTAACAGGCAGCAAGTGCTGGTAAAAATCAGATAAAAACCTCATATTTACTGTGTCAGAAAGATGTAGAAGCTTTGCCACCACATTGTTGGCGTCTTCCTGCTCCTCTCTGTTGTTGGATATTTGGTAACTGTCAAATATTTGTCCGCAACTAACAATAGCACATTGACATCCTCTTTATGCTATGCTTAACCGAGTGCTGTGTTTATGTGTAGTTCAGTTCAACTTTGTCGTTTTCTTTCTTTTTGAAAAGAAAAACTCAGAAATGTGATTCAAAATGACTAACCCACGGCTTTCGCTAAGTTTTGTTGGTGTAAGAGATGTTATTGTTAATTCTTTTGTATCTTTTAATATGGTCATTGAAAAGTATTTAATACACATTTTAATTTCAGTCAAATATTTTAATGTGCATGTGCTTCTGATCCTTAATAAAAGTGCATTTAGCACTTTAGGATGTAAATTTGAACCGTCTCTAGATATCTAGATATGAAAATTAGTTCATATTGCCCAGTCCTATACGGAAGCCTAGACTGCTACGGATCGTTTTCCTTAATGGTGGACTGTATGGTCCTCTGAAACATATGTGTTCTGTTCTGTCATCTTTTGCGTCTGTCAGAGTCCTTCATGTTTTATCTGTGAAGTCATATGAGTGAAAAAAACAAACATCCATCTCAGTGCAAACAAAAGACCAAGGGTGATAATGCTGTGTTGGGTTTATATTCTTTGTCTCTGTCATGTAGCTGTTGCAGGTTGACAGATGTGACTGTCTTCTCTCTTTTTCAGCCACTGCATCAATCAGATCCTGGAGAGCATCAGTCACATCCACCAGCATGACATTGTCCACAGAGACCTCAAGGTGAGCTATCGTTCTATGGTGAAGAAGATTCCATGTTATCCGCCGCTCCAAATGCATTCAAATTCCATTGTACCAACTGCTTTTGTGTTATTGACAATAAAAGGTGTGCGTTTTAGACACACAGCAGGTCTGAGTGTGCATGCACACAGATGCACAGACATCATGCAGTGACGTTAAGACCAACTTATTGGGATGAGCGTCATCGCTCTCCTCACCGGCTTTCTCCTCTCATTTCTCTGTTCCCGTGCCATCTCTGTGTCTGCACCCCTCCTCTTTTTTTCATCTGTCCCCTTCTTCCCTCTTCATCCCTCCCCTCTGCCCCCCCCCCACCCCCCCACCCCCCCTCCTGCACTGCTGAGGACTGACGAAAGCAGACCAGCTGCTATTAATAGCAGGTCGGTGGGTGAAACGTCGGCCAGTGACGATTTACCTCACAGCTGGGCTTATACACCCCCAGCAGACAACATCACTCCCCAGCTGTGGAGTTTTTCTTTTAAAATCACAATGTGGTGGATAAAGATGGCATTTTGAAGTGAGACTTGAACACCAGCCTGAATTGCAGCACCTTTTTTATGGCCTGGTTTTAGTTTAGTTAAACTTTGAACAGTAGACAATATTATCTATTACTTTTAAGTGGTAGTGTAAAATGAATCTATTACCCTAATGGTAAGTACACAAACCTTACATAAATGGAAAATGTTTTCGTGTGAGTGGTGGTAAACGCACTTGAGTTACTTTTTTATTGATTTTTATACTTAGATATTGATTATGGTATCAGATTAACATGGAGGGGGCAGAGCTTTAGGAAGACAATGATGATGAGAGACCGAGGGCTGCGGAGAGAAATGGATTACATTTGCTGTTAATGCACAACTCTTTGCTTGTTCCTACACTACATCAGTGATGTAGCCTTAATGTAATCAGCTTGTTTTTAACGGGGTGGAAAAATCAATTTTGCTTTCTAACCCTCTGAATATCATTACTTGCCGTTTGCAAATATTCTTTTTTTTCTGTGCAGGCCGAAAAAACTGAACAGAATTTGAGGATTTGTATTCTTGATGATGAACACAACATGATGAACAGACGGACTCATTGTAGGAACCAGAAGGGTTGGGTTTTAATAATTCACCCACTATAAGCATCACAATGTGTCATACTAAGTGAATTTAACATAATTTTGTCCAAAGCTATTTACACTAAGTCCACTGTTTGATGGCTGTAATAAAGATGAACTCTCTGGCCAAATACTATATGATTTTTTCTATTTTACTCAATATCAAACCTAAAAATTAGTTTAGCAAAAATTAAGTAAGGAGTATTTATTTTTAAAAAAGTCAAAAATTGAGGGAGATAAGTTTTGTGCATGTGATGATCTGCAGAGTTGCAGTCTGCACTGTCTGACAGTCATTTATTCACCATAAATCAGTCAATAAAAAGATTTAACAAGGTGTTTGTTGTTAGCTCCAATAAAAAATGTTATTAAGTGTATTTCTTGTTTGTGACTCATTAACACTTAGCAGGTAGACAAACTCACCAGACATATCAAATCCAGTACCTGATTGTAGAAAAAGTAAGCAAATCATGAAATAAATGTTGGACTTTAACTTTAAACAATTACATGGGGTTTTTAAATGGTAAATTCATAAATAACAGTTACTTCCTTAAAACATTTCTTTATTTTCTTTGCAAATGTGCTTAAATTTTTTTTAAACCGCTCCCAAGTGACACAAAAAAATGCTCTTTAAAATTGTTACTCGGTAGATTAATTCATTGCTAAAAAAAAAGAAAGTCCAGTTGTCTATTTATGAAATAATTCATACATATTCAAGAGCATCCAGAGATGCTGCTTCAGGAGAAAACTGCTGCAAGCATCATCTGCATTGGATTCATGAAAACACTGATGGTGCACGCAGAGTGTTCTGTGGAAAAATGTGACCTCACACAAACACACGTCATGTTTTTGCCATCGTGTTTTGTCATCTTGGGAGGGCCACTCTGAGGGGGAAAAACAAGAATTGGAGAGAAAGAGTTGAGTGCTGTCGGCTGGTGGCAGACAGGGTTGCCATGGTAACAGGAGGGTGAGATCACCCGGCTGCTGCAGCACCAGCATAGGGACTCATTATGCCGCCTCCCATACATCTATGTCTGTCTGTCTCTCTGTAGCTTTCACCAACACATCGTGTCCCCCATTCTTTGATTTTTTAAATTATTTTATTTTCTATTGTTTGAGCTTTCCTTTCATTGGATGGTGGAGGGGTTACAGGGAGTTGGAGGAGCGAGGATGATTGCATTGCTACAGTAGAGACAGAGCCTGATAAGTGTAAAGAAGTGATTGACATTATTCCATCTGACTGCCTGCATGTAGAGCTACCAGCTACAAACACCCCGATGCAGTCTGGATTTTATCTGAGACCCCTGGTACTTTTGTTTGACACCTTAAGTTTATGTCATTTTCATGGTGTTTTCAAATTATCACAAACATTTGATGTAAAATAATAAGTCTGTAGTAGCTGAACAGTTCCATGCTGTCCCTCGGTCCAGTTTAGACTGCAGGAACTGGTGGAGCTGGATGACCTTTCATCAAATTAATCAGGTCATGATTCATAACCCTATGTGAAGCAGATGTGACACTGCAAACAATAACATCTCCTGGGTTTGAGTTTGATTGCATCCTATGGACTTTACCCTAGATAATGTAGTTCTACATGTATACGATCAACTACTGCAGACTCAAATGTGTCCAAAGTTCATATTTCTGCTTCTTTTTAGCAGCAGTTAAGTATTATTAAACTTTGATACAGCCAAGTTCCCAAGCTGCTCTTGTTCACGCTGCTTCTATCAGACAACTAAATTCAGAAATTGTGACTGAAAAACAGTTTAAAATTGAAAGGCCACTTAAAAAAATTCACAGATTGCTTCCTTTGCAGGTATACTGGAACAAGTGGTACTTAACTCAAATGTTTGTTACCACAGTCACTTTATCATCTTAATCACACAAAAAGCACCTAATATTCTGCAGAGATGTCTGATTTGATCATGTAATTATGTCGGCCTATTTCTTACATGACGTTTTACATTTTTTACGAAGAACATTTATGCAAAGCTTCCTGCAGGAAAGATAGAACAACCTACTGTGATAGAGAGATGGGAAAATAGAAAATAGTTTTAGTATAATATGCAGTAAAATCTAAAAGAAGTTAATGTGGAACAGCTGTACAGCTATCCTCAGGGAGGAGCATTGCTGTACATCAGTTTCTCTCACTAAAGGACGATGTGTGAGAAAGAAAACCGATGTAAAGTGGGAAAGCAAATAGGAGTCTTCACATTTTGGATGAGTGTTTAGAAACATACAGTCAAATGTGTTAAATGCTGCGACAGCTGACTGAAAAGGTCTTTCCTCTGAGGGAAGCCTTTGTGACCGACTCAACCGAATCAAGCCTCATTACCACTGTAGATGTCATCCTGCTCCTGCAGCTCTTCCAGTCATGCAGACAGATGGAACATTTCTTCAAGGAGGGAACTTGCTTACGTCATTTGCCCTAAACTTATGTTGTTGCACATTATAGTTCTTTTTTTCATATAATGCAATGCAAAATTTTTGATTTCATAGAAAATTATACTTACGTCTCCAAACTTTTATTTTTAGTTATTTTTATTTTATTTTAATTTTATTTTATTTTATTTTATTTTATGTTAACAGACACTAAACTTGTACATTTGTGTGTTTTTGGCTAATTTATGAATTTATGCAGACTGATTGAAAATGTTTAATCCTTAAAAACTTTCTGCGTTGCAGCCAGAGAATCTGCTCCTGGCCAGTAAGATGAAGGGAGCAGCGGTGAAGCTTGCTGATTTTGGTTTAGCCATTGAGGTACAAGGGGACCAACAGGCATGGTTTGGTAAGAAGTCAAGTTATTGTACATTTTTTTTTGGTTATGCTCTGCAGCATCAAAGCATTTAATTTGCAGGTGCTGAAGTTTGTATTTCTGTAAAAGGTCCTGCATTTTAAGCAAACTTTAATGTTAAAGACGCCAGATAGACAAACTGATGTCGCTTTGGCTTACATCTTATGCTTGGGATTTACATCTACTCTTTTAGCTTTATCACTCGTTTATTAAGCTACAACATGTCTAAAAACATGCTTAATCTCAATAAGATCAAAATAGAGATGAAGAGTCATTAAGATCCAAAAATAGCATTAATTACTAACAAACAGCTGAACAACAGAAGAAGCTCAGATTTCAAGGCGTCGTTACCTGTTTTAATCTCAGACATCAGTGTTTACCTTGTGTTTGCGTTTGGTTTGTACACCTGTCATGGATTTAAAAATTACTGATTATGAAACGTGCATGCATCCGTTTTACAGACAGATGGATGAAGACCTGCAGCAGCTACAGCACTGTACTAAAAATGTATTTTTTAAATATTTATTGTTCCAATGTTTCAGTTCTGAGGTCAAATGTATTATTTCTATTTGGGATTTTAATTTTTGGATATATGGGATTTTATTACAGTTAGTTACAGGTACTACTCGTAAAATCAAAATATCCTGAATGAGTGCCTGCATTTCTGTAACTGAACTTCCAAAATTAAATGTATACATATAGACAAAAAGTATGTAAATCAATATATTTCCACTTTTATTTGTTTATATTTTTCTTATTTGGATTTGCAGTTTCAGAAAACCTCAAATTAAAAATCTCAGAAAATTAGAATATTGCTTAAAATCAATAAAAAATTGAATTGAAATACAAAAATGTCAGGCTCCTGAAAGTAAACTTTTGCATCTGCGCTTCATACACAAAATGTATCAGTTTCACCTTTTATGTTGAAATGCCTGAATAAACAACTTTTCTTACATATTAAAATTTTCCGAGTAGTGTCTATATATGAGGAGAGATGTGCAGTTGTCACTTTGGGTTTTTAGTATTGCACCTTTCTCAGCAAATTCCACACAGCTTTGACACACAACGTTTGTGTTCTGACAGGTTTTGCTGGAACTCCAGGATATTTGTCCCCAGAGGTGTTGAGAAAGGACCCGTACGGCAAGCCGGTGGACATATGGGCATGCGGTCAGTTTCACAGCAACCTGTTTGAAACTCACTTATTCCCATAAACATCATCTTTTATTTATTTAGTTATTCATATTTTTAGTTTCTTGTGTGTGTTGTCTGTGTTATGAAACTTATTTATAACAAATCATGTACTGTACATATATCTATATTTGTATGCCTGTAAGTATTTTGGCCTCTAGAAATATATTTTACATCCTATTTGTGTAAATCTACTTGCTTACTTTGTCGATTTTGTGCATCAGGGGTGATCCTGTACATCTTGTTGGTGGGCTACCCTCCCTTCTGGGATGAAGATCAACACAAACTTTACCAACAAATCAAAGCCGGTGCATATGATGTGAGTGATCACTTCACATGTTTTCTCTCACTGTGCCTTCCTGTTACTCGGTACATGCGAGCTACTATATGTGTGTGTGGCGCGGCCTCATGCAGTCGGTGTGGAACATGACGTGTCCCAGTGGTCACATTGCTGAACGTTAAAGGCCAGCATAGCATTGTAGGTGGACAGCAGGTGTCACTATGAGTGTGCGCTCATTTTGTGATGACCTTTGCTGGAGACACCGGGTGCAGGTTAGGCCCGTCACAGTAGGTTTGTACAGCGGCAGTATTGATAGGCCAGCAGTGGAAGGAAGCAACATAATCAGCAGAGATGTGTTGTTGTATTATACTTTATTCACAACTCATAGTGAAGATACTGAATGTTAAATAAATGCTTTATAAAAAGCCTTATTTAAGCCCTGCAGTCAGACTATCTTCTGTAGCCTGTTTCTCAGCCTCATCTGAATCGAGGTTGATGTCCCCGTCACATGACTCCAGGTCCTAGCCTGCCCCTCTGAGCCCCAGTTCAACCCAGTGTCTTGATTTTGTCCTGTCCCACTAATGTCATGTCCCCACTCCAATAGAGGCACAAGGGTCTGCAGTCAGGGGGCCAAAGTGTTGCTTTAAAGGCGTTATAGAAGATGTTTGTGAGTGTAAGTGAGGTTTTGAATAAAGCGAATGCGCAAGACCAACCTCTTCAAATCCCAGCTCCCTCCCTGGCCAGGCCTACGTCACAAACGCGAGCTTGGTTTTACACCGGCGTCTAGCTGACTCTACCATCACGTTTCTCCTCTTCTTAGCAACATCGGAAAAACTTTTTTGTCGCCGCTGCTGCCTTTAGTGTCGTTTATATCTGCCATCAGATGTTGCTAACTGCTTGAAGAGTGATTGTAAGCCACCTGCTGTGAACATTAGATGGGAGCGTGCACGATATTTAGTACATCCAAAGATTGATTGACAGTGCAATAGCCAAATAAAACACGAAGTGACTGCAAAAATGACTGGTCGATGTATCACTTTCACAGGTGAATGTATAATGACAATTATATGTTTAAAGGCATTAAATAATCATACCTTATGGGGCAGAAATTATTAAAAGAAACATCTTCTATAACGCCTTTAACAATGACCAGGCTCAAGCAGCAAGTAGAGCATTACTGCTGCAGTCAGTAGTAGACAGTAACTGGGCAGATTTTATGATAATAGATAAAAGAAAGGCTCTGTTGGTTCGACTTGTGATTTTAAATCTCTCATCTGTGGTATAAAAACGAATGCTGCCACCAGTTATGCTGAATGGATGTGACGTGCAGTGGGATTGGGGGGGTTTGCAGGGTGTTGTATCATGAAAGCTGACTCTGACTTCCTGCTTGGCTCAGCTGGTCTGTGCAGCCTGATGGGGCGTCTGGAGAATCAAAACATTATAGTGGCTTCAGCGGCACCAGATGGTAGATACAGCCAACCATACAAATTTGATAAAACTCTCTGATGTTGTTTGCAGTTTTGAGGAGACATTTGTGACCCACAGTCTCTGCTTTGGTGAGTGATGTTTCTTTAAAGCCCAGTCCATGGATGAAACCAGTGGATTAAAGCTTATGTCATAGTACAGCATGTTATGAGTTGTGTACTTCTGCTCCACCGTTAAATTAGGTGGGGAATTAGGGAAACACCTTTTTTTAAAAGTTAAAGCAGACGCAGAGAAACATTAGCATTGTTGTCATGTTGGAGCAAGCCACCTGCAGGCTTTCATTAGTGCCGTTTCCAACCACTGGCAAGCAAAGCTTAGTTTTCTTAAAGCAACTCTACATGCGTTTCTGAACTTAAACTGTGAGATCAGAGAAGAGACAGGATACATGATGGCTGCAAAATTAGCCTTCATTAAGGGGAGCTAAAATGCAATCTGTTCTGTTGTGTGTTTTTTTTTTTTTTTGTAATATTCAGCACTGAGCAAGTTCCGTAAAATGAGTTGTATGCTGTGAACGAAAAGACAGATTCGGGCTATAATTGAAGGTTTTTGTCACTACAAATAGCATCCTTTATGTGATGCAATGAAGCCCATTTTTAATGATGTCTGAAGGCTCAGTCTGTAATAACTCATCAATAGGCTGCATCACAGAGCAACTTATAACTCTCATGGTTAATTTGGTATCATTTCAGCATCGGCAGCAGCAGTTATAACCATGTTACATTCAACAATCTGCTCAGGTGTTTTTCCAGTCTTAACACTCAAAATTAAAGTTCAACTCTAACAAGAGGCTCTATTGGGTGCCTGCTGATCCTACCACTATTCATTCATTTATGTTTGCCTTTTAATTCTTTGAAATATTGATCAATGGAGTTTTATGTCTATACTTGAAGCTAATTTCTAACTGACTGGCTTTGTGTTTCATCTCCTTCAAACTCCAGATGAACCTTGCAAGGACACCCTCATTTTAAGTCAGCTGAACACTCCTCAAATATATCTCTGAATTCAGACCTAAAGGAAATTTAGAATTGCAGTTTTGGTTTTAAACGGACCGCTGCTTGTTGTTCTGTGACCTTAATGTTGCTGTAGAAGGAAGTGATGCTTTATGAGTGAACAGTAGCCTCATTTATCAGATCTTGCCGTTGTCGTCTCGGAGATAATAATTTATTAACTATATTAATTTCCAGAGTTGGAAGCAGCCACATTTGATGTGACCAAGATGACTGATATGAATTGGCTGCAGCAAGCTTTTGTAATTATGTGGGCTTTTCTGAATATCACCTTTGTCATGTAAATACTTTGAATTTCTTTCCTTGTTGTCACTGACTGACATCTGAAATACTTAAAGTGATTGTCTTAATGGGTTTCTCTTTATTCCTCATAGTCGAGTTGTTTGCTAACACATTGTTAAATTTGGACTGAAGAATGAAAGCAGCATGACTGACTAGAGCATTAACTAGTTGTGATTTTTTCTGGTCGACTACTTGACAGTAAAAGTTGAAGTCGAGTCGATGCGTCGTTCTATGACGTCACCATGTTTGGGGGAGGTAATGCTTGTCAGACAGTAATGCGTGTCTGACAACATACAATAAAGTCCTTTTCTCTTTCTCTCTCTCTTTAACAACAACAAACACAACACGCTGGCGCTCTATATGAAACTTGTCC